>JAJOOR010018000.1:0-11042 GCA_036250505.1 Solanum acaule
CAGCAACCCGACCCACCTCCTTAATTCCAAAAGAGACCCAGAAACGACGTGAAAACAGAGGAACAACATCAACAAAGCAAAGCAGCTCACGACGCCAATTACAGCAGCGATTCCAGACGGAGATAGACGGAAGCAGATGGAAAGCAGTCTGCTGCGTTTCCTTTGTCTTCTTCCTCACGTTCCCCTCAAATTCGTACCAACAAGGCAGTAAAAGCAAGCACGCGCTCCTCCCCCCTTTCCCCTTTCGGAATGAGTCAAAAACTCAAGGAAAAGGGTGTTTATCCTTAATGGTGAAAGGATTTTGGGGAGTTCAAATTTCGAATTGGGTCTTGTCTCATTCGAATTCTATCCTTTTTCCCCCCAAAACGGGAACCCTAATCTCCTTCTATAAATATTCTTGTTCTTTCGGTATTACGGGGGATTTTTTTTTAGTTGAAATTTTTTGGGTTTAGAGGAGGATATTAGAAAAAATATTGGAAGAATTAGTTGGAATTTGAGATAAACACAGTGAACTACTAGCTATAAACATTCAGGAACAGGTCTCAGAAGCAGAAAGGTTGAGAGTTCCAGCTTTGCTTGAGTCTTTTGTTCGCTTCTCTGTTCACGTAAGTTTATCCGAGTCATCGTTCGTGGTGGAAGAATCGCTGCTCCTCGGCTCGTTTGTCTTCAGTTCGCTGCCTCGAACAAGGTAAACAACTCGTAATCCTTTCGTCTGTTTTGAGTTCATTGTGTTGGTTTGATATGTAGTTCTTTGTGGATTCTAAGATGAGCTTGCGTGATGTGTTCGATCTGTGTTATTCTCTTCATCGTATTTTTTCTAAATGCTAGTATGTGTTCGTTTTCTTGGTGATTTAATGCTTGTTTAAGCTCACATCGTGGTCTATGTTCTCTTCGAATTCACGGCTATTATGCTCGCCAATCACCTTGATATTGTTCTGTCTCTGTTTGCTGAAGTAATTTTCTCATTTTTGATTACATGTTCTTAATTGTCAAAGAAGTCATGTCATTATTTCTCTTGTGTATTTTCGAGTAGTAATTTCAGTTCACATTAATATGATTAATTTGTTTTGGGACCTTTTTTTTTTTTTTTTTGTAGTATGAAATTATTAGACCCGTTTTGTACTTGACGATTATATGTTGCTTGGATTCGTCCATTCATTCTGGTTAACTGATGGTTTTGTCATTAACATGAAAGAGTTCTTTCGTCAGCATGAGCATGGCTTTATACTACTAATTATATTTTTGTCATCTTAGTTCCAGTTCTGTTCCATGTTTTCGATTTGAAATAGTATGGTTGTCACCTACTTAATAGAGTATTAGTTTAGCTCGAGATTTCCTTAGTATCGTGTTTCAATCTCGCATCTTATGAGTTGATTCTTCTTGCCTTAGGTTCATGTGGTCCTGTTTTGAATTTTCTGCCTTGCTTATGTGTTGATCCTCCTGTTCGTTATCCGCACTTTTGAGAGCATGTGTCTTGATCATTTTACTCTAAAAGAAGGGGTTAGAGTCAGTAGCAAATTTCTGTCCAAGAATGCCGGTATTTGGGATTATATCTTCATTTCAATCTTGAGATATGACTGCTTTTTTCTTGCTTCTATATTTATTAGGAAAGCTAAATGGTCTGTCATGTAGTTGTTTAGATTTTGACTAAATTATATCTATTGTACTTGTTCATAATGATCTTTCTTAGAGTTCAAAGGTAGCATGTTTGTTTCTTTTAATTTACTTGAACTACTGTTTTAAGTTTAGTTAGTAGTCTAAGTGTATTTTGTTTAAGATCACTTTTTGTAGTCCATTTTTTAAAAAGGAGAAAAAGAATAAGTGTGTTTAGTTGGTTTTCCTTGGATACATTATTGTTTTCCCTAAATTGGTAAATCTTGTTATCTTTTGGAGCTACGGTTTTGAGATGCTATTCTTGAGCACTAATCCTTACCTTTTATTTTTATTTTGTTTCATGTGATACTATCCGAGTCCTTTTGAACTCACATCTTTCCCTTGCATTCTGGGAGAGCCATAAAGGCTCAAATTCCTTTATCGAGTCAACCGGCCATTGAAAATCGATGTACAGGTCCCGGAGTTGAAAAAATATTGGAGCAGATTGGAGAGCTGAAAAACTTTGGGCCAAAGGCCCACTTTTAATTCCAAAACAAATTGTATTATTTTGGGCCTAAGCCCACTTATTTGCTATACTTGTTAGTTTTTAGGACAAGTGAAAATTTGGGCCAAAGGCCCAAAGGAAATTATTTCTTTTACTTTTGGCCAGGTGTCACTCAAATGGACCTTTGGCCTAAAACGAAATAGGCCCAAATACTGGTCCAGGCGAACAGAAACCAGATTTGGGCCCAAATCTCTTTCCCCCTTTGTCTTATATGTTTATTTGCTTGTCACTGTTTGCCGTTAATCTTAAGGTTGAAAAATTCAAACCCCCGAACGACGCATATTTTGTTTTTTCACGATTCAACTAAATCAGTCATCTTTAAACGAACTTAAATAATAAATTTTACAAAAATACTTCACTTAGATAATATTTCAATATTTTTTCCTTTCCCCCCCAAAATGGTCTTAACTAAAAATTGTTCAATTTAAGTTAAGTTAAACTACTTTAGCCAAATAATTAATTGTCGATAACCACATTAGTGGATATTCTAGGTGCTTTTTAAAATCTTCCTAGAATATTACTAGGAACCTCGAACCCCCCTTAAATATTTTCATTAGATTTTCTGTTTTAATCTTTTGAAAAAGTAGTTTTCTTGATTTTTTTTTTAAAAATTAAGTGACGACTCTTAAACCAGTTTAAATCATTTTCTTAATAAAACAGCACCTGAATCGATTACCCATTTATTCGAAGAGGATATAAGACATGTTTTTCCTGACTCAACAAGGGTAATAACTGAAACAAATTTCTTTTATTCGAAGATATATGAGTCATAATTTCAGTCATTTTCTCTAAATATTTTAGTAGCATATGAACTCATCAATAACAAGTATAACTAGAAGCATGTACGTCAGTTCGTGACCCCACAAACGCAGATGAGTACGGAGTCAAATGATTTTATCAACCAAGAAATCAATTGTTAACGCAGAATAAAGAAATTACCTACTTGACCAGTAGATTCAACAAACAGTCAACAATAAAATACCCAAATAAGTAGTTTAGAAAAAAAAATCCTGAACCAACAGTTTATCTACACAACACCAATTATTTGAACTGAAGTAGGAACTAGCAGCTACAGAATCACAAATTACAAACCAGATTCAATGTCGCAGAACAGAAACAAACCTGGAAGTGAAGAAAAAACTTTCCAAATCGTGTTTTAACACCAAAACAGACCTGAGATTCGCCAGAAATGACGAGCCAACGTCGGAAATTCAAAGCCCAATCAATTCAGCCAGAACATGCACTTTCATGTGCCGGTGCGTGATGAATAGACAAACTGTATGAGCAGTGTGTGACAGCCACTGGCTTCACACCCAGATGATAGAGAAGACTGGTTTGGTCGGAAAATATACTTCACCTCCTTTTGCGGTGGCGGTGATGCAGGCTGACCACTCTAAATCAGTGGATTAGAATCCAAACTTCTTCCATAACACAACCAAAACGACACGAGCCAATAGGCTCTGATACCACGTAATTCAATGGAAAATATATATTGTCTTATTGCAGTAGATTAGCAGTGAATAAATACAATACATTAGATGCTAACTGAAGAATGAAATTAAGACTGATTCCTATGAATTTGCAGTAATTTCTATAAATCTGCTACCTAAATATAGCTATGTATATTACTAGATTTAAGTTTATATACATTCTATGACAATATCCTATGATGATATTATCAAGGGTCCGCCTTACATATTTCCAAATCAAGGTCGGCTAGTGAGACGCAGCCACTTGATTGATTCATCATGTTTTTGTGAGTCTTGGTTTTCCCCTTAAAATCTATGAATAGTGAATATCATAGATTTCAGTTTTGAGTTGTCACTAGTTATTTGTAATCAATATATTTAAGTTTTATAGTACAACCAGTCTTATAAATCTAAATTGTATTAATTTTAACACTGCATATACAATCAGGTTGGTCGAGTCTTCTACTGAATGGGACCGGCCATCAATTATTGTTCAACTGTACAAAATAATATCTAATTAATATACATGAATTTCAATCACATTGTAAAACGATTTCACTTACATCTTTGCATCTTCCTAAGTGTTGCAGCTTCTGGGATTTTGCATCCACTTATTGGAAAAAAAAAACACATTTCGTTTTTACGTAACGTCTTAAATTTTTGCACTCCACTTTATCGAAATTACACTAGGTATGTTATTATTTAATGTCTTAAATTAAGATTCTTGATGATTCACCGAGTTGGATATTAATGTATCTTGTATCTCAAAGTTACAATTAACCTCAAATTATGATAATTAAAGCACAGATGGACGATTAGGGGTTTGGGTAAAAGGGAACTGGGTCGGGTTAAATTTAGTTGGGATGAGTCAAAAAATAAGTGGGACAAATAAAATGACATGGATTGTTTAAATGGATGGTACTAGGGGTGTCAAATGGCGGGTTAGGGTTGAAATTGAAGATATTAATATGGGTTGAAATAGAAATTGGGTTGGATTCTGACCCGCTCAAATTTACTTTGGGCTCAAATGAACTTAAAAACAGGTTGGATCTTGACCGACCAATTTGACTCGCTTAATTCAATTATTTTAATATATTGTCATTTAAATTTTATAACCATAATTTGAATTTCAACTCAAGAAAATTTTATAAAACAAGTTACAAATTGATATAAATCTTAAAAGATATAAAAGTAGATAATAATTCATACCTTCAATATAGGAGTATACATAACATCAATGCAAATAGAAAGTCTTAAAACGGATAGAAATTGGAGATTAAATTGAGCTCAATTCTCTTAAAATGGGTTAAGAATTGAATGAGTTGACATTGAACCCAATTAAAATTATTTTGAACTCAACCCTTAAGATTTTTCGCAAATTGGACGGGTTACTTATAAATGGACTCATTTATGACACCTCTAAATGGTACGTGTCTAATTTAAAGTATAACTTACACAAATTTCATAGTGTAAAGAGTAAATTACATTCTATCCCTACTTTTTTTCTAATTACAATAATCCCTTAAAATTTATACCTTTCGGATACATAAGTCACTATCCGGATACATTAATTCACCATCCGGATACATTAATTCTAATACAAGAAAAATATTTCTGTTGCGCTAAAAAGGAAATAAAATCTGAAAATTAATTAAATCATATAAATTACGCTTATGTTTCTTCTTACTCTCATACAGAGGCAAATCCTAATAAAACGAAGAAATTCAAAATTTCAAATTGCTCCCCCCGTTCAACGAAGAAATCTTTCAGATTTGATTCAAAAACTTTTGTCGGAATTTTGGGAAGGATACAGAGGTGATGAAATTGTTGTTGGACAAACGATATCCTTTTGAATCTTCAAGTTCATCGAAGATCCTTTCAATTTTGATTCAAGATTATCAAAAAATTTGAGATTCAAGATTCAAGATTATTTCTTCTCCCAATTCAACGAAGATCCTTTCACTTTTGATTCAAAATTGTTGAAAATTATGAGATCAAAATTCTTCTCCTAGTTTATTGAAGATCCTTTCAATTTTGATTCAAAATTGTTGATTTGAGAAGACACATCATGAATATCGTTGTTACTTAGCATTTTACTATTTATGTATCTTGTTTAAATTGATAAGTATTATATTTATACTAGATACATTAAATAAATAATTGTTGCCTATAAGATGTTAGATTTGAGATCGATACATTACTGTGTGGTAGTTGCTATGTAATTGATACATTTAGTATAAATTCGAATTTACGTATCATATCTAAAAAATTAGTGCATGATACATTACTATTTATGTATCTCGTTTAAATTAATAAGTATTGTATTTATACTAGATACATTAAATAAGTAATTGTTCCCCATAAGATGTTAGATTTGAGATTGATACATTACCGTGTGGTAGTTGCTATGTAATTGATACATTTAGTATAAATTCAAATTTGCGTATCATATCTAAAAAATTAGTGCATGATACATTACTATCTATGTATCTCGTTTAAATTGATAAGCATTGTATTGTTTGCCTCGAAAGATATATATAACTTACATAATGTATCATTTTGTAGCTGATAATAATGTATCTGATACAATAAGGTTGTGAAAGAAGGATGTACGTAAGCTGAAATAAAGTATATCTGTAAATGTATCACAATAAATAAGAATTAAGTTATCAATTAGATACATGAACAAACACAATCCATTAAAGAAATTTGTTTATGAAAAACACCAGAATAAAGAGAAAAATATTAGACTGTATGAAATTTTGGTGAAATTGAAACTAATATTATTATGAGACAATGAGAAGATTAAATAATAGTAATACAAGAATCCTAATCAATTTCAATGAATCATTAGTTGTTAGAGTCCATAACTAACTCAAATTATGAAAAATTTACAAGTATTATATATATTTTTTAAAATCAAACACACGAGGTGAGTTTTATTAACCAAAAATAAAGAAACCAAACAACTACCAAACCGAACAGTGATTTGGAAATAATAGAAAAACAAAACAACTATTAAACCAAAAAAAGAAATAGAAGGAAAAAGACAAAATAAAAAGAAATGACAATAGAAAAGGCAAGAACTTCTACAAATATTATATTAATTATTATCAAATAATAACTATTACTAACTATTCGGAACTTTGAAATTGATAAACTTGAGAGAGACACCTTCTAAAAATCAAAATTAATTTGAAATTTGTAACTGCAAAAGAAATGGAGAGAATTTAGGGATAAAATGGAGGAGTGCAATGGGGAGTGGAAAACGTGGGTGTAGGCTGAAAATAGGAGTGGAATATTTATGTATCCGAAAGATTTTATGAATTGGGGGAATTAAGAGATTTTTGAAATTTTTAAAAAAGGTAGGGATAAATGGATATTAAGGCAAGTAAATGTGTGTATATAAGTAATTTTCCAAAAAAAAAAAAACCAAGAACACATGAAGATTATCAATAACTCCCAAATTTCCAACTTCTTTAATTCTTCATGAAATCACATCAAGTTTCAACAGTAGCTTTCCACCAAACTAGATACCAAAACTCAATATCTTTTGAGCTCGAAAATTTCTTCAAAGTTTCAAAACTTCAACATTATTTAATGATAGAGTTTTCTCCACAACTCCAAATCACTTGAAATTTTGAACACCGACTCAGAAAGCACTAGAAAACAAAGATATAGTGTCAAAAACACGAGTCAAAGCACAATTTTGAAATTTTGAGACTGATTTCCATTTTTCTATTTTTTAATATGGTTGAGTTTTTTTAAGGTCAAATCCATCGGTGACCCCCTAAAGTTGGCATTAAGTTTCACTTAGACACCTTAACTGGGTGATGTTCATTTTAGACACCTCATGTAGGGTCCCGTTGTGTCATTTTGACACTTTTTGCTGATATGTCAAAGTGAGTGTGATACACTCAACAATAGAGCGTGAAAGACTTAATTTAGCTATTTTTTATTTTATTTTCTCTTCTTCTTCTCCATTTTTCAAGCTACCACCTCCCACCATTTTTTGAAGCTTAAACTCCTTCAATGGAGGTTGAATTTTTCATTCAAATCCATTTTCAAGTCATTTTTCTTCTTCTTCATTGTATTACTTTTCTAAATCTACAATCACCTCCCTCCACCTTTTTTTACCTGAAAAATGGATACCAACACTCATATTCCATATTTATTCTCTCTTTCTTTCTTCCTCACCCTCTTTTCTTCCCACAAACAACATTAAAAAGAAAGAAAAAAAAGAGATCTGAAACAATTTAAAAAGTTGATAAAAAAAATAAAAAGTAATTGTTGGGTGTAGTAGAGAAGACAACTACCTTCGGGGGGTTAAATTGATTTTTTTAGAATAATATTTTTATTTTATTTACTAAATAGATTTTAAAATAATTTTTAACTTAAAATTACACATGTAATCATTTAATTGGTTGTTTGTCACATCATCAATGAGTGTATTACACTCTTCTTCAGCTTTTTGCTTATTGTAAAGAAAGTGTCAAAATGACATAGTGGGACCCTACATAAGGTGTCTAAAATGAATATCGTCCAATTGAGGTATCTAAGTGAAGCTTGGTGCCAACTTTAGGGGGTCACCGACAGGGGCGGAGCTACGTGGAACTGAGGGGGGTCACCCGAACCCCCTCGCGGAAAAATTACACTGTATATGTAAGGTCAAATGAACCCCCTCAACACTGTATATGAAAGGTCAAATGAACCCCCTCAACACTAAAAAGAAGGATAGCGGAATGGTCAAGAGGTTCAAGTTTCGCCTGGAAGGGCTAAGTCCGAATCTCATCAGGCACATTAGTGTTTTTCATCTTTTTTTTTAGGGTAAATTACAAAAATCACATACTTTTAAGGCAAAATTACAGTCTATCCCTTAAAAGTTTATAATTACAGAAATCCCTCAAACGGATACAATAATATAAGCGCTGATACATTAATCTGATGCGCGAGATACATTAATCGTTAAGTAAGATACATTACATTTTATACATGATACACTAATCTGATGTACATTTTATACATGATACATTAATCTGATGCGCAAGATACGCTAATATGATGCACGAAAATAAGGGATTTTGGAGATTTGTAAAACTTATAGGGCTAATGGTAATAAATAAACTAAAAAGGTGGGATTTCTGTAATTTTTCCTTTTTTTTATGCTTTAAAAGGGCTGAGAAGTTTTGGGCCCAGATTCCCAAACAAATGAAAAGGCCTCATTGGTTCAATGTAAAGCTTTATCCTTTTTTTTTTCATTATTTTCTTTTTTTGCTATTTTTTTTTTTTCAATTTGTCTATCTTTAAATTTATTAGCCACATTCTTTGTAATTTTTTCTTTTAGATTCTTCTTATTTATATTTTTCATTTGTTTCTACATAGTTCTCTTTATGTGTACTAAGTTGAAGAAACAATAAATTTTTATTAAATTTTAAATTGAGTTAGAAAAAATATTTATATAAAATAAAGTAAAATTAAATTTACCCAAACGAAGAAATATTAAAATTGTGAATAATTTTTTAAACAAAATCTATTTAATTTAATTTTCTTTCTTTAGTTTCATTGTATTTTTTTTTTCAATTTTATTCTAAGGAGATGAAAATTAAACTAATCTTATTTGATTTATTGATCATTTGTTTTTTTACAAATGACTAACCTAGTAAATTGAATTAATTGAACTAAAAAAAAGATGATGTTATTTATTTATTTTCTAAATATGTCAATTTTTACCCCTTTAAAAAATCTTGGTGATTTTTATAGTAACATATGATTGAAAGGGCACTAATTCAGAATTTTTTTAATAAAAAAAATCAAAATAAAATAAAACATGAAAAAACTTAAAGAAAAAAAGAGCACAAGAATTTCAAAAAAAAAACTCGATGGAGCAGGGTAAAAAGTAAGAAGAACCTAAACACGATATAACAAGACAAGTTAAATTTAGCGAGTTAAGATTAATATTTTTCTTTCCCATCTCACGTATTTATTACTTTATACTTCGAACCCCCTTAGTGAACATCCTGGCTCCGCCACTGGTCATCGATGGATTTGACCTTTTTTTAAGTCCACAAATAATTTTAGAATTTTGGCTTTTTAATAATAATAATAATAATAATAATAATAATAATAATAATAATAATAATAATAATAATGTGGACAAAATTTGGGGTAATGTTTACTTCTTTTTCTTTAAAAAAATCTTATATTTTTCTTTTCAATCTGTTTAGTATGATAGTAATACTTATTAAAGGTGTGGCACTATGCAATAACAATTGTTAAAAAAATCAGGTTGAGTTTGTCTATAGTGTAATAATACAAACCTACACCAAGATGGAAAGAACTTTTCTCTAAGAAATTGGAAGTCCTAGTGGATTGTAACTTAGAAATGGTTAAAATGGTCCCATCGCTGGAAAGATAGAGCCCGGCCCATAACTTTTTCACCACAAAAAGAAGTTAGAATTTGTTGGAAATATCTTAAGCGGGCCCTTGATAATATCATAGAAACACGTTGGTTTTGTATAAAAATATCCTTTAACATGAGACTGATTTTGAATTTTAAACGTGAATGAGAAAATAACTATCAAGATTTTGTAACTAAAAATAAAGAGAGATTTGTGGAGTGAAATAAGGAAGAGATAAATGTTGGTTTTGGGAGTTAGGATTTATGTATTCAGTGTTTGGGGGTTTGGGAGTAAAATACGGGATTTTGGAAAATTTTAGAACTGATAGAGAATAATAGGAATTATGGCAAAAAAAAGGTGTGTATATAAGTAATTTATCCTTCTTTTTTTTTAGGAAGAAGAAACAAAAAGACAACATTTAATCCAAAACCCCAATTGAAAAGTGTTAAAAGTTGTTTGAGGTTAAAAAAATGACTTTGTAAAATCAAAGTTATAAAATAATGACATAAATGAGCCTTTTCTCAAACGGACATAAATGAGCCAAATTTTTAACTGACGACATAAATGATCATTTTCTCAAAGTTACTTGAGCCTTTTTGGTAATTTTTTTTACCAAGCCAACTAAAGTCATCACTAAATAAATGCAAGTTGTTGTAAATATAATTACTAATTTCCTCTTCCACTTTCTTGTTTTATTGTCTTGCAGGCAAATTATTGCGAAGATGAATCAGGAAAGTTCATTGCTTCCATCCCCAGAAATTATTCGATGGAGTTACGATGTTTTCTTAAGTTTTAGAGGTGAAGATGTACGCAAAACATTTGTTGACCATCTGTACCTTGCTCTACAACAAAAGTGCATTAATACCTTCAAAGATAACGAGAAACTAGAGAAAGGAAAGTTCGTTTCACCGGAACTCGTGAGTTCAATTGAAGAGTCAAGGATAGCTTTGATCATATTCTCTAAAAACTATGCTAATTCAACATGGTGTTTAGATGAATTGACAAAGATCATGGAGT
>JAJOOR010018004.1:0-12434 GCA_036250505.1 Solanum acaule
TAATGGTTTTTTGAAAAAAAAAAAAAAAAAAAAAAACTTCGAGTTCAAACATAGAGGTTAATAAAAGAAAACAACAAAAAGATATCATGAAATAAAGAAATACTGTATTATTGACTGCTAGATTGATAATTCAGTGATGATGATGCAAAAAACAAAAATTAAAAAAATGGATCTGGGAAAGAAAATTAAAAGGTGGAGATCAAAGCCTAGACCATGGATAATTAACCAACTGAGCTAGTCAGACTCCTAATTATTATAGTTATAGTTACATTTTTCACCTTTCTGGCATAATATTTTCTGCATTTCTTTGACAAACATGAGATTTTACTAAAAGCATGTAAAAAGAAAACGAGGGATCAATAAGCTCTCTTTTAATCATTCACTTCCATTGTTACAAGATTGCAGAGAAGGATGTTGCAATATAAATTTGTTGCATTGTGGTCTTTGAGTAACTATATTTATAAATCATGTGTATAAACATAGACAGAAAACATCATCTTGACAAGCTACTGCTGTTTAATGGAACCAAATAGTTCCTTGAATGAACGTTTAGGGGCTTCAGTACGAGCTACTATCTCCACGACTTTGTAATGAGATTCTGGATGGAGTAATGCCTCAACTGCTACTTCAGCTACCTGATCTCTAGATATTGAGCCTTCATAAAGGGTATCCTATATTTTGAAGAAAAAGCAAGGAGAATCTTAGGGAAACCATATGTCACACTAAACAATGAGTAAGCTATGATATTGCTACCTCTTGTTCCATTACAATGTTTCCTTGAGGTGGATCGTTTTTTAGCCCACCAGGCCTTATTATTGTGTAATTGATGCCAGATCTCCGAATATATTGCTCTGCTTGGAGCTTTGCTATCAATGTCAGTCCAAGAACATTGAGAAATACATATGCTGGATTGAACAACTGTCCCATTGCAGCTCCATTGACCAGAATGGAACTAACAAGGAGGAATCTTTTAACACCGAGTGTTCGGCATGCTTCAACAAGGTTTACTGTGCCAAAGTTATCAACCTGAAAGAATGGTATAGTAGGGATTAACAATAATAGTGGAAGGACAATACTTCATAATTCATCAAAAACCCCACCAAAATAATAATTAGGGTAGTGAGCCAACAACTCGAAGATCTGATAATTGCTTCATAATTTACGTAAGTAGAATAACCAAGAGAAGGTCGTGAGTTTAATGATCTGGAAGGCAAGACATCAACAGAGGCCTTTTTGGCCATACTAAATGTGTAGAAGGAACATAATAGAATTACCAGACAAATTTAAGGTGAAAGCAAGCCAAGGAAATAAGATGATATACGTTTGCACCCTATACATTTTAGAACATTTCCAGTCTTGCTTTCAAGTTTTTGCTTGAAAACATTCGAGAAGCCTTCTCAACTTTTCGACGGTATTAAGCATTCAACACCTAAGCAAACATCAGAACCGATATGATGTTTGCTTCATCTGTGGAACGGACAGATAAGTATACAAAATAACTTTTTCTCGAAGCTCCCACAGGTTACTTCTTTCGTTCTATTAAAATTTCTGGCATTAGCTTATTTGTTGTGCCTCTGGATAACCTCAATCACATATGATCTCCAATCCAGTTGAGAGCTAGGGAAGGAAATCAAGAATGGTGCTTTACTTAACAGGCAAGGAATTCTTTCATAAACCTGAAACATGACTAACGGTTTCAACAATAATTGATTTTCTGACAGTAGATCCATTCTGAATTCAACCTAGTAGGCCTTAACCTGCTTAACCGCGCCATTCTTGATTCCTGTTTTCCAGGTGTTATAACAGGCATTATTATGGAGCTAAGATCTTAAAGGTTAAATTGGCGTACTAAACTGTTCAAATTTGAAATTAGCTTAAATGGCAGACCTAGGTGGATTAATAGTAGCACAAAAAGCTGGGGAAAAAGAAAAAAAAAAAGAAACAATTGACACCAACAACCCCGCCAGAGAAACAATTGATGATAACAGCCTGCTCCCCTGGATTCTGAGAAAAGAATGAAAAGTTTCTCCATAAACAGAAAAAAAAAAGTATTAGTAACATGTAACTGTTCAGTCTTCCATTTACTTTCTGCAGTGTAGACAAATCTTCAATGGAATGAAGTTTCTTTAACTCGAAAGACCCTATCTACCATATGGAGTGTCAGCAGCAATATCTTGTGGTAGCATACTCATAAAAGTCTCAATTGTGAATCTTAAAAGAACAAAAAAGACTTTGTAATATTTTTCCAATGCCAAGAATGTGTGCATGGGTAGCAACGGTGGAAAGGGTGTCATCATGTAAAGAGGCTTCTCTAACTGAAATTAGTTATGGACTCTTGACAAACTTAATCAACACTTCTTTCTTTTGTTTTCATCTTATTAATTATTATATTTTTCTTTTTCCTTTGAGCGGTTTGCCTATCCTGCAATTCATGTTATTATAAAGATCATCCAAATGAGTCAATCAGTATTTCATAAAGAGAAAACATAACCATAAAATTTCAGAAATGATAAGTAAACTGCTAAGTTAAAAGTAAAACAGGATGGCAAGGTAGCAAACTAACCTTCCATGGAGCCAAAAAATCCAGTGAACGCCGAAATCCTGTAGCACATATTACTGCATCTGAATCATTCCCAATGGCATCAGCTAGTCTTGCTGATCCCTCTGTGACATCCGCTTTCACCTGAAAATATTATTAGAATTGATTTCATCATTTCAAGTGAAATAACTCAAAGGGTTAAAAAATAGAAGTGAACATTATACTTCATAGTTAGCTCTTCACTTACATTCAAAAGCAACTTTTCCCTGATTTTTTTTCAATACATTTGCAATGCCTTTTGTTTGAAAAATAAAATCCAATTACCTTCTATCCTAAATGATCATATTTTAAAGGTTTTGACATAATCTCCAATTTTAATCCTTTTCTATCTAAACTACAATAAGTATCACCTGAATACATCAGCCAAAACAAACTCTTTAAGTTGATGGAGGAGTGTAAGCAAGATCAAGCAGAACAAACAAGCTACATATTTGTTCAAATTGAAAGACAAAAAAAAAGCAGAATTGGACAAATAACCCAATATATAATTTAAAGACCCTTCCCCTATTAACAAAACTTTCTTTGAGCTTAACATCTAACCCTTAAAGTAGCATACTTGCTGCATAATCAACTACTGATTGAGCAATTAACTTCTATTAGTTTCTAAAAAGTTAACTTCAAATAACAGAAATTGAAACAAACCCACAATTTGAAGATCAGGGTTTTGACCCGGTAAAGTTGATTTAGCCTTGTCAACATCAAGAACCCCAGCCTTAACAGCAAAACCCTTTGCCAGAAGCTGTTCAACAATCCTCTTCCCAGTGTTCCCAGTCGCACCAGCAACAAATATTTTCTTCTTTTCACTGATACCCACTTCCTCTTTTCCTTCAATTTCACTTCCTTCTATCTGTAATCAAACAAAATACAAAACCAAAATGACTTACCCCACAAATAGCAGAAGCATATTTTCTTGAAATATCACGTAATCTTGAAAATTGAAAGGAAAAATGTAATCTTTTTTATAGGGAAGAGACTTACATTTGCTGCTCTGAGTCGAAAAGAGTGAACTTTATTGACAAAAAGAGAAACAGAGGGCCGTTTAGAGGTAACAGAAAAGGCAGAGGTTGTAAGGAAGAAGAGACCAGTGGCAGTAGCCATGATTTTTCTAATTTTTCCCCTGCAAATTAACATAAATTTTCAGTCATAATACTTCTCCAACTTGTTTGGTCCCATGAATCATTATCTTTTTTCTTTCATTCTATATTTTGTTTTTTGTTTTTTTTTTCAATAAAGTTTTTTTCTTTATTCACTTCAGAGTTGGGACTAATTGTTCATATTTTTATGAAAGAATTCTTATCCTATAAATTTTCACATTATATCTTGGTTTATCGCTGAAAGTTAATGTGAAACTATTATAAAAGGATCAAATAATAACGGGATTCTTTAGTGAATAAATTGTTATGGAGTAGTAAATATTTGGTTTATTGAATTAAAAATGTAATATACATGAGCTTTCTTAAAAGATTCTGGGAGAAAAGCATTTTATCCTTTTGTTGTGATTAATAATTATTATCTCACATTGAGTGAGATATAATAATATTATAATTGTGATATAAATAATTTCGGATTTGCTAACAATATGCATTTGGAGTTTCTTGTTACTAAACTTGTCAGCACATAGATATATATACAAAGTGATCTTTGCAATGTTGGGAATTAATTAACCTTACGATTGTATGGAAAAGCGTTACTGCTTGGGGTGAAAGCCGATCAAATTCTTTAGGTTAAATACTAGCTCCTCATTGATTTTTCACCTTTTGACGTTCCTCAATGTAATCTCATAAATAGAGGTATCCAAAATCACATAGCACAAACCTATATACATAAAAACACTCAATATCAAAAAAAATAAGAAAGTTCTCTTCTTGTTTCTCCTTACATTTCTTGTTTGCTCTCATTTTGTAACATTCCATTGTATACTGCTCTTACTAATGTTTCTTTTTTAACCTTGGTGATTAAGAGGATTACCAAGTGGAGTTCAGCCTAACTCAGCCAATAACGTGAATTGCAACTTTTCAATCAAAGGAGACAACTTCTGGTTAAAGCTAAATAGCTGGTAGTCATCATAAATTGTACATTGCATAATGCATTACCCATTTGGTTTTCCTAAAACAGAAAAAGTAAGATTCGTATGCTTCATCAGGTCTACATCTGAATGTCAAAGTAGGGATAAATAGAGGAATACCATAATACTATCAGAAATATAAGAGAAGTTATGGCTCAATAACAAGTGGTGTATTCCCATATAGTTTAGGCTTGGACAAGCCATCAGAAAGGAGACAACTGCATTTGGAGCTCCAATTGGGACTGATTTACATGAAGTAAACTACATTGGTATCACTGTGTACCCACAATTGGCCTTTCTCTTCCATCATCTGCACATTAGAGCACTTTCCCTGTTAGCTGTTATACATTCAAAAACTACTGTATCCAACTGATGCACATTTCAGTGTTGCCTACTTGTGAAAAAAGAGGTAATATACACATACGTTTGGAACTCGGGACATCAAAGAAATTTGTAATCGAAGGACTTGCATACCTTTAATAATTTCTCTATCTCCGCCTTTGAGTAAGGTACAGTCGCCCCATTGTTGACAACATTCTCCACATCAGTAACTGGAAGTTGTTCCACATGTTGTAAGTTCCTGTGCCTACCAAGTGCTGCACTGAATGCTTGCAACCTGCAAGTTCAGAGATGTTAGATTCCATAATTAACCCCGGAGTACAAGGAAATGGATTCAATGATCAATTAGTTAATTACACAGACCTCTCAGGAGATGTGCTGATTTCAGCTGCTGGAGTATCATCAGTTTCCATCGCTTCACTACCACTTTCCAAAAGAATACAAAAGGACACTTTAGAAACATAAACATTAGAAGGAAACATCGTAATAGATAAAACAAACAAACACCATATAGATAGATCATCAAAGTAATTAAATGTGAGGAAGTTGCAATCTACTTCTGTTTACTTGATGAAAGAACTTATCAGTTATCAGAAAACCACTTGCCAAAAAACATACCTGCAGATAAACAAGATATCTCCAAGACTAAAAAATATTGATGATCGCTGAACTATGTATATTTTATAGTTAGTAACTCACCCAACTCCCCCGGCTTCATGATCAGCCGATTCATCACCTGCATCATGCTCAGCTCTGCGTTTACGAGCTGAAGCATTGTTACCGCCATCATGGTCAGCACTGCGCTTCTTCCCCAATTCCTTTGCTCTCTCTTGCTCACGTTCCTCCATCTCAGTCAGTTCTTGATGATATATGGCAAAATGTAGAACTTGAAGAGCAGCTTCTACATCAGACTTCAAAACCTGCCAGAAAAGATATGGAATCAAATTTTGAGCAAAAAAGAAGATCCATACAGTGCAGATAATCAAGGAAGAATGAAACCAGAAAAATCAATTTTAGTTATTACCAAATTCATTGATTAAAGTCAAGAACTGGTCAATTTCTGTCGATGATGGTTTTTTATATTCAGTGGACCTCTAATCCTAAGCAGTCATATATGGGGAACTTCAATCCTCCTAAATAAGACTTGTAATCAAATAAGTTCTCACCTGTCTTCTCAACTTCAGCTTGGCATGGGCAGTTGACAGCCGAATAATTGTTTCCAAAGTTCTGGCAGTAATTGGAAGTGTTCCTCCCCCAGTCTATTGGAAATTAAGACAAATCAATTACATCACACAAAGAACATAACAAGATAGTTATCTGGATATCAGACATAAAATACCAACCTTTGCATTTGTACTGGCACTCCTAAGCTCGGCATAAGCAGTAGCTATGTTATCAGATGCCTACAAATGATTATCATTATAAATATCAGCAAGAGAGCAGTACATTGATCAAGGTTCCCGTGAGATGAAGCTACGATATGACCAAGGTTTATTACAGCTTAATCTTAAGGAGTACTTCAAAATTCAAATTCATAAGGCATAAAAAAAATTAATCCTGCACGAAAACGCAATGATGCTATGCAATTGCACAAGTTACACTTAATTACCTCATCAGTCAGCTCAGGATGGATCCTGTTTTTTGCGTAATGAATGTAAGTCTTGAGAAACTGGATGGTCAATGTATCCTTTTTGTTCCGAGTTGAATTTCTACCATGTAGCATCCGATTATACTTAACATAGACAGGCATTTCATCCTTGTCATTTTGATCTTCATATCTTGAATCATTATCTAGTGTTGAGATACCTAAAAGGTAAAATAGATTCACTTCATTCATACAAACTAGGAAAAGGCAATGCATGAAGATTTTCAAACATAACTGCCAACCTACCTCCATCTATTGGAGAACGATACCGATGCATGCGCAAAACATGCTCAGAAATTTGACGATCAACCCCAGGATCCATTTGATCCAGAACAATAAACAACAAATCAAAACGAGAGAGCAGTGAGTCTGGAAGTCCAATGTTCTTCGTTGGAGTTAATGATCGGTCATACTGTAAAAAACGAGATGGTATAGAAAAGTTAAATGATACATATCTTAAGGCTATTACACATTTAGATGGACCTGTTTTGAAAAACTTACAGAACCATATATGGGATTTGCAGCTGCAACTACACTGCATCGAGCATTCAAGGATGCATGGATTCCTGCTTTAGCAATGGTTACAGTCTGCTGTTCCATAACCTCATGTATAGCAACTCGATCTTGATCATTCATTTTATCAAACTCATCAATGCAAACAACACCTCTGTCAGCAAGTACCATGGCACCAGCTTCTAGCCTTCTTTCTCCTATTTCCAAGTACATATTTGTCAGTTTACTTCACATACAACGTAGATTCTGCTTTTGAAAAAAATTTACCTGTTTCTTGATCAGAAGTAACTGCAGCTGTCAAACCAACTCCGGAAGAACCACGACCAGTAGTTGATATTGCTAATGGAGCAATATTCATAATTGCTCTCAGCAGCTGAGACTTGGCAACAGATGGATCACCAACCATCATCATGTTTATATCACTAAATATGGTAAAAATGGTTGTTGTGAGACCTCAAGAATCAATCTCATATAGAGGAGTTACAGTACATAAAAAATTATGATAGTTGTCTGAATGAACTGGAGAAAAAAAGACTGCATTCACATGGTCAAGCAGTAATGTCTGCATTGGTGCCAAGTGCTAAGGACAGCAAAAGGTAGCCTGACCAAAGGTAAAAGAGTTTATCTTACCCTCTTAAGTGAGTTCCATTTTTCAAGTTCTTTTCAATTCCACCAAGCATGAGCAGAACAACTGCTTTTTTTATCCACAAATGCCCATAAATAGATGGTGCCAGTGAATTAGCAAGAAGATCAAAAGTATCATCTTTAACAGAAATATTCTTGATGTCTTTCAGGACTTTCTCTGTGTAGTTTGGTGCATTTGCTGCCTTGTTCAGGAGAGACACATTGTTACCTATGAGGATTGTTCTGCACAACAAAATCGATGGACAGGATTACATACAGAAAACAACATTTAACTATTCTGAGGGAAATAAAGCAGTATGTTACTTTAAACACACACCTGAATACACCATTCATGCTTCCTTGGCTTTTACTAGGAAGAGCTTTGTATACCCCAACAACTGCTACACGGTCTCCAGGCTTGCATGAATCAACAAGATCATCCTCTACGACTATATCCACTGTTCTAGGAAGTTGACCAGGAGCAGAATTTTCAGGCACCTCTTGCATTGATAAAGTTTGATGATCTTTATATGTGCATAAACCGTACTCAGTAACTAGCAAATTGCCATTATCATCCTGCAACATAATCACTCTTGTAAAAATTTGTTTTGCTAAACAAATAGAAAAGGCCAAAACTGAAACCTATATCAGTTCATCATTACCCGTGTCGGGTACACAGAACCAGTTGGCAGACCAACATTCGATGTGATATCTCTGTACTCACGGGCCGTAAATTTCTCAGTTGTCGGACAAAAGTGGACGCTCTTTACAACCTTTGGCCTCACAAGAGAACCTACAGATATTGAAAGTAGCAGCTTTCATTAATAAATTTTATTAAAAGAGTCAATTACTAAGTGGCATCCAAGCTAAGGCTCAATATAAAACAAGAAAATGATTTATAACTCAAAAAGTGGCAGCAAGCTAAAGACTAAATATAAAACAAGAAGATGATTCATGACTCAAAAACTTCAGCTGATGACAGATGAAATCTGTCCTAGCATCAACCTATCTCATGTTTCTCTTTGACTAGAGAATGAAATTTAGACACATTTCTGTTATAAACAACAAGAAATAACAAAGAATATATGTTTTACATTAGCAAATACTTCAGATTGCAAACATGAGAAGGAAAAATCAAGTAGAAAATGGATTTTAATAATGAAACAAAGCAACAGAAGACAGCACAGTCAAACTAATGATGTTTGGCATATTTTATTATCTTATTGCTTGATATCAATTCTCTGTATTTATTGTCCTTTGATGTGCTTTTGCATTTGAATATGCCCAACTATGTTTAATCATATTAATTTGGTGAAGTAGGAAGCTAAAGGATAAAATTGGTTTAGTTTTGGAATACAAATATGCACAACTGGATGAAGTTGCAATTCTTGTACTATACTTGGCAATGGCATGAGTACATGCGTATCAAGAAGAAGGAAGCTTGCAAATTATTGACCTTACAGTCCATTTAGAAGAAAAGGCACAAGTATACAGCGCAGAAGAAACAAGGGCCACTCTCCAGTTGCACAATTGCACCTCTATGGAACCAATTCTGAAAAGCACAAGTCCAGTACTTTATGCTACACTTGTGCTAACAGCTTAGTATCCATGACATGCAATCTTTTCCCAGTTCCACACCAGCAAACTGCACACTGGTTACTGAAAGTACCAAACATCTCAAATGCTTATAACGTGATGCATTCAAGGAACATAACAATCACCAATAAAAATGGATATAATAGGTAATCTCATGTCCAATCCAGCTATTTAGAAATCAATAATCCTTCTAAGTTAATCAGTTGCACCATATAATACTAGTACTACAGTCCTAGAAAGTCCAGTTTTCATCATCCCTTTACTAGCAACTGGTACTGATATAGACATGGCCCATTACAAGCAAGAAACTACTATATCACCATAACTTTATTCACTGGACATATACACGCCTTCCCCTGTCAAATGGACATGAATATATTTCAGAGGTCATTTCAAATGAAAATTTGCTGCTACCATACACAGCTGTCAAACACATATCAGTTGTATCATATCACCCAAACCTCTGCGGCAGTGTAAAACAACTACCCACCAGGTAAATAGTTCCCAATTTTCATTGCTTTTACCATTATAAAAGCATTTTTTAAAAAAGATATTCATCAAAGTTTTCACCATGGACCCCAAATCAGCTATACTCACAGTACAAAAATGACTCAGAAATGTATTAGGTCTTCCTACTAACTCATTAACTTTGGAGTGAATCTAAGGCACATCAATTAAAAATAAATTCAGTGGCCTTACTTCGTTGGCCAAATTATCAATGCCAGAGTAAATATGGTTAGTTTAAGATCTATATAATACACTGGCATAGTACCACAGTCAAAGTAATATGAGCTAGAAATGAGTGCTATAAGCAAATTCAAAAGACGTACACTTGGTAACAATGCCTTCAACGCAGACCATGGAACCAATGAAACGGGACAACAGCTCTCTTGGGGTTACTCTCCTCGAAACAAAAGGACCAGTAAACCCAACCAAGACTTGCTCGCCTTCTTTAAGGTACTTGGGATTATGGGTCCGGATCATATCGGTTAAAGCATCAACCAACGGTTGCATATATTCACTTGGATTCTGAAGAAGCCTACACAATTCAAGAAAAGAAGAAATTTACAAACTGGACCACCAATATAAATAACCCCAGGTAAACTTCAATACTTAAAATATCAAAAAACTTGTCTTTTTCAAAATTTTCCCCTCAAATTTGCACCTGAAAGCAAACAAACTAGAAAAACCACACCAACAAGCCTAGATAGTACTTCGATTTCAAAACACAAACCCAAAACCACTCTTGAATTTTTCCTCGAATTATACAAGCCAAAAATGACATCACTAAAATTAATGAAAAGGATTAAACCTGCGAGCCAAATCAGAGCCTTCTCTGTCATTGTAGAAATCAGAGAGGTCCATAATGACACGACGCCTATTGTTGTTGATCATAGATTCAAATTCCTTCTTCAGCTCCGTGTCCAATTCCTACAAAAATAAAAAAATGAATCTAACAACAGAAAACAAACAAATACATAATACAACTCAGAGTCCGTCAAATGAACCAAATTATATCAAGTAGAAAACATGTGAAGAAAGAAAAAAGAAGGAGGAAATACTTACAGTTTGTTCAAAGAACTTGAGGAAAGTTCGCTTATGCGTAGCCCTAACCTCGTCGCTTAGATCCATGGCTGACTGAGAAAGGGTGAATCTCTGTGTGTGAGAGAGAAAGAGAAAGAAAAGGAGAGAGGAGAGTAGAGCCGAGCCGAGAGTGATGAATGATGAAGGTTGAGATTGGGGATTTTCCCTCTATTTTTGGAGTTAGGGCTCGGATTTTGGCGGGAAATGAAGGGTTGAGGTTGGCGGGAAGGAGAGCCTTTTGTTTTACTCCATCTTTCTTTTTTTTTACTTTTAATAGTCCAAAAGTGTGTATTAGTATTGTTTATTACCAGTATACTCGTACTACTTTACAAAGGAAAAATACGTATTGTATATTCGTAATTTAGTGATGCCACGTCTTAAATAACACAAAAACGTGTGTACTTTATACCAGTTAGCTTCGAACGGATTCGGGGTTATGGATGAGATGAAAAATCATTCAGATATAATAGGAGATATTTAAATATTGGTGAAATTTTAATGTGTAGCTGGATTTTTTTGGACAAGTACAAAGTGCAATTTATAATTTTTTCTATTTAGGAATTAAACATTTTCTAAAGTATTTTAAGAATCAAACAATTTTGATTCGTAGTAGCTTTATGCATTTCCTGGTAATATATATTTTAATTCAAAATATAAGAAATTGAGGCTTATTCAATGATTTTGAACACTTGTTTATCGTTGTAGTTATGGATGTTTACGGTTTGGATAAAAACCGATCCAAATCAATAAAATAAAATTGAATTTATTTGGGTTTGGTTTTAGATTTTTGAAAATCGATAGTATTTGGTTATGGTTTTATTCGAAAAAGACGAAGAAATAACCGAATCGATGAATTATATACATATATTTTATTAATACACATACTTTATATATTGTTTTTATAAACAATTTTAAATATCTTATATATGTTTTCATTAAAATTTCTTTATATTTTACTTATTGAAAGCAAAATGTCCAATGTGAAAACATTTATCTTATTGATTTCATGTATATGAGTGTCTATGACAATTCTTTGTGGGACTGAAATGTTATTGTCTCTTCCTTCTAAGCCACTATAGTGAATTTTAAAGCTTTATTGATAGTAAATTCAATGATCGAAAGTTCGGTAATTTAAGTTGTTCTAACTATTTGAATGGATTGTTGTCACTTTTTTCACATTTTAAATGAATTGTTTCTTTTATTTTTGTGTATGGTTAATACCCGAATAACCAAACCAAACCAAACCGAAACCGATAACCAGCAAACCGATAAATGTATATTATATTTGGTTTGGTTTGATTTTGATAATTTTAAAACTGATTTGATTTTGATTTTGACCAATAACCAATCCAAACCGATCCGTGAACCCCTAGTTGTAGTTTGAAGAGAAAATGGTCAAATGCCCCCTCAACGTATAACCGAATTTCCAACTACACACTTAAACTTTACGGGAGTCCTATCGGGGGGGG
>JAJOOR010018005.1:0-11959 GCA_036250505.1 Solanum acaule
ATTTGAAAATTATCACAAAAGATTTTACATTTTAGTTAAATATTTTATTAATTTGCTTTAAGTTATAGCTATAATTTCGAGTTAATTAGTTTTGTAATAGAATTAATTAGTTTATAATTAAGTTCTTTTTTTTATTTCGTTGAGATTGAGAAGCTCATTAATTAATTTATATTAATTCGTCTTATTTAGCTTTTTAGTCAAATCACCAATTAAGCTCAATTTGACTAAATTCTTAAATCTGATCGAACTTAATTGCAATCTATATGGCCAAATCCTCAATTCAGAACTTACCCTTTTTATTACAAACACAACCAACCCTTCTACCCACCTGAACCCATTTGTGATAAGACCAAAATTTTTGGGCCCAAGTGCAATTTTTCAGCAGCCTTTTCCCACCCTTAAAAACATAACCCAGCAGCCCACAACCTTCTTTTCCCATTTTTCCAATAATACGTACAGCAACGGTATCACTGCCCGGCCCACTCTTAATTTCACCTCGACCCGGCCCGTTTTGTTAATCAAAGAAACCCATTAGCAAAATCATTCTCCAGCAAACAATACATACAGCGGCACCAAAACGACCCCACTGCCCATACCGTCTTCTTCACGCAGAAATCCAGACGCAACCCAGAAAAAATCCGGAAATCTCGTCACCCATAACCTTAGCAACCTAATACATCACCTTCACGTCTCCTTTTCCCCCTTTTCGCGGAGTCTCAGAGCAGAGAAAGACTCCCATGCCTTTTACTGTTGGTCTCGGAAAGGAGCAATGAAAATTTCAAATTTTTCTTTCAAAAATCCAACGGATTTCCCCCTAAATCGCCCTAACTTCCCCTATAAATAATCCTTGACATTCAAGTAAAAAAGGAAGGGGTTTCTTTTTTTTCTTTGAAATTTTTCTTGAACAATTAATTTTTGCACTTGAGAAATTTGGAATACATTTTTAGTTCTAGGTTCTGAAAGGGTCTCCGTTTAAAATCGATTTGGATATTCTAATTTCATTGCTCGAGTTTTGAAGTAAGTGGTGAAGTTGCTTTGAGCTTGTAGCCGTCCCGATTCGCTGCCCTCGAAAAGGTGAACCCCCCTTTTGATTTTAACTCATTTCAGTTTGTTTTGTTGCTTCCTCGATTGACTTTGTTCTTTGCTTGGCTCATGGCTGTTGTATGATAAAAGGTTGCTTGGTTTCGAATTAATGCATATTCGTCGATTACCACTTGTTATCGTCCTTATGATTTATTACATCTTGAATAGTGCACCAGGTTACATCTACTATATGTTTTGGACGTTTTTTAGTATGTGAAATAAGTTTGAATTCATTTTTGTGTTCTCATTTTCTCTACTATTTTTTTTTTACTATAAGAAGGCTAATTCTTGAGCATAAGATTAAGCATTTACCTGCTGATCAGTTTCTGGTTATTTTTTTTATTTTTTATTTTTATTTTTTATCTTATTGGCGTTTGTTTCCCATAAATGAATCGATCTTGATGGCTTGTGGGTTCTAGACTCTTGACGTTGTATTAGAGTGAGTATGCGTAGTTATTTGATTTTTATGCTCAAATGAATATCATCTCGTGATTTGATCAAATCAGATGATTTATAGTTTGATAATTTCTATAAGCATCTCTTTGTTATTGATTTGCCTCGGTCTTCATATTAAAGTACTTAAATAGTGTATGATTCTTGTATTTTGCAAATATGTTATTTCCTCTTTGCCTTAATATGGAGTCACTTGTTTATTTGTTCAAGTCCACCATTGCTATTGATTTTCTCTATTGTGTTGGCCCCTTTGTGGATGATAGTAGTGTTCCAACTTTTGTTTAATTCTTGAGAGGTGTCGGTGTTTTGTTCATTGTCCATTTCACATCGCTGTGGTTTTCTTCCTCATGTGTATTTTGTCTTCTTTTATATAATATCGTTTTCTTGCTAAGAGAATCGGACTAATGCATTCGCTTTTTTTTGTGTAATTTCCTCACTTACTTACTTTAAGGGATGTTTAAATGTTGCTCATCAAAAGTTTAACAACTCCAATTTGCTTTCTGTCAGCATGAGTTTGAAATGTTTTGTTAGATAGTTGCACTAGTGTGTAGTTATTTTATTAAATTGTCAGCATATATTAATTATCATATGCAAGGTAAATCCATCCGTATTGTGCTTAAGCTAGGAGTCAAATTTTTGCAAGTATGAGTCGCTTGAAATCTCAATATGTTGGTTCATTTCATCGAATGTTTCTCCAATATTAAATTGTTAATGGACGGTACTTATGTATTTTCTTTTGTTTTGTCTTTTTTATGTATGTGATCTATCGAGGAGTCCTTTGGGACTTGTGCTTCTGCCCTTTGCATTACAAATGGGCCACTCAGGCCCAATGTTTTCCTTTATCAAGTCAACCAGCTTAAAGTCGACGAACAGGTCTCAAAAAGTATAAAAAGAGGTTGTATACAAGATGTATCCAGCTGTATACACTTATATACAGGTCAAAAACGCAATAAAAAACAGGGCTGGAGTGAAATACAGGTGTTCGGAAGCAAGAAATACATAAAAAAGGCTGATATACATGCCGATATACACTGATATACATCAGTTGTATACCAAAAATGGGAATTGTGTTAAACCCCAAAAACAACAGCGAAATTGGCCCAAAAGGGGGCCCAAATTCAAATTTCTCCCTTACTCGCTAATTATTTAATTGTGATTATTTATTGTTTGTTGTTTAACTCTAACTTTATAATCGCAAATCAACTTAGTTGGATCCCCCAAAAGACGAGCTATTTCTCTGGGTTGTTTTGTTTCTAACAAATCTCATTTTATCAATTTTTGTATTGTCATTTATAATCTTTAGTCAAAACTTTCTTTTTTCTTTTTTTAGTTTAAAATAGTTTTTTTTATTCATAAACCAAAAATGACTCAAATAAAAACCAACTCATTTTGCTTCGTTAAAATTCTAAGTTACTTGTCTCTAATTCAAATATTTCAAATAGGGTCCCATTTTCTTAAAAAATAAAAATTGCTCTTTGTTTAACTATTTTCTCAAAGTTAACCTAATAATGTAAATTATTATTAAATACTTACTTAGTCATTTTCTCAAAAAATGTTAGTTAAAACTTTTATTTTACAATTAATTCGAAATGATTTTCATGCTTTAATATATTAAATTGGTTTAAGTTATTTTAAAATGAATTAAATAAATTCTAATCAATCTAGTTTTATTAATATCACTTGTATTTCGAGTCAAATGTTTCATTTTAGGTCTCTTTTCTCTAAAAATAAAATGAAATAGAAGTGCGTCATTTATTTAATCATTTTCTTAAAGTTAATCAATTGTTGTAAGTTATTATTTTTTATGTTAAATCGCTATTTTCCTAAAAATAATCAAATATATTTTAGTCAAGTCGCAGGTTAACCGCATGTTAGCGGACACTTCGAATGCTTAAACCCTTCTCGAAGTGTAAATTGAACCCCGAACCCTTTTTGGTATTTTCAAATGATTTTTTCTGTGGCGACTCTTTTCTAAGTATTTTTTTCAAATTGTTTTATACTTAGAACATTTCAAAAAGTGATTTTTCTAAAGGTTAGTTAAATTATTACACGACACAGTTTAGTCAAATATTGTATCTACTATACAATACAGTACAATAAAATACAATACAGTACATTATGAAATAATGGGTAACAATAATCCAAACAGGATGTTACTCTACTTAATGCGGTAAAAGAAAGAAGTAATACAATGATATTAAAAATAATAATAAGGGTAATTCAATAAAAATATTTTTATATTAATATAAGGGATGTGCGAAAAATTAATATAACAAGTAGATAAGAACGAAGGGTACAAATTACTAGTGGTGACTGGATGTGGAGTAATAGATTTTGTTATTCCAAAATTAACTTTTTAAATTATATTTCCAAAATTTGGGATCATGACACAAAGTGACAACCACAAATTAAATTAAATAAATAAATAATTAAAAAAATCAGCTAAAGATTTAAGTAATTTCTGAGTAATATATGGATCGGTTCGTTTGTTTTTCTTTTAATTTTTCCAACCAAGAGAATATGTAAATAAATCAATTAGTCGCGCTCTAAAGTGAATATTAAATTTAAGAATCAAACTAAGTGAATCACATGTGACTTTATTTTTTTAATTTTAACTAGAGATTTTTAACTTAAGCCTTACAATTAAGAAAAAATTCTAATAGAAATTTGATCTTAAATTCTAACAGAAATTTGATGTGCCTTATATGATGCAAATTTGAATTGAATTAGTCGGGGCTCCAAAAAAATACTGAATTCAGGATACATGAATTTCAAAAATCACAATGGTATCCTAATTTTTTTGTTGTTTTAGATCGAAATTCATCGTCATAATTAGGAGTGTTGACATAAGCTCAAAAACCAAATCTAAGTCAAATAAGAAAAAAAAACCATCTGCTTTGATTATAAATTTTAAAAGTCAACAAAATCTGATTTGGTCTGATTTTAATCAACTATAATTGAAAAAATAAATCAAAATGATATGAATTGTTTGCACTCATGACAATTGAATTTTTTTATTTATTTTAAAATATCGAATTAATATAATCTAATTTAGATTTGAAAATTAGTCAAACTAACTTTTGAAAGGCACAAAATGACAACTAAAAAGGAACGGACAAAGTAATATTTAAGCTATACTTAGATAATGATACAAAAAGTCTTGTAAATTATATTTGATATTTTTTTTTATCTCAATTTATATAGTATCTTTTAGATGTAACTAATGATATTTTGTATCTCAATTTATATAGTCTTTTTATCTTGATTTGATATCTTTTGTGTGTAATTGATTAACAAAGGAAGTTACTTCTACTTTCTATTGAATATACATTTCTACGTGAAAGGTGTTAGCATGTATGATATAATTCTCTATTTTATGAGTATATATAAGTTGAAATTGAACAAACTGTAATTATCGATTTATCACAATACAACAACAACAACATACCCAGTGAAATCCCACTAGGTGGGGTCTGGGCAGGGTAGAGTGTACGCAGACCTTGTCACTACCTCGTAGAGGTAGAGAGGCTGTTTCCGAGAGACCCTCAGGTCAAGTACATCAAAACCAAGTAAAAGGCAAGGAAAACAGTGTGTAAAACATCACATCCAATAAGAAAGATAGTTATAATCAACAAGGAGACAGCAACATCAATAAAACAATGAGAGAAGTGAAACGCAGTAAACACCAAAATGCTATAGGTATCACAGACAAGAACTGCAAGTGCAAGGCTAGGACTACTACAAACGCTAACAACCCATACCCTCGCAAGGGAGGACAGCACGCTAGCCCTACTAACCTTCAACCTTAATACGCGACCTCCACTCCTTCCTATCTAGAGTCATGTCTTCGGTAATGCGAAGCTGAGCCAAGTCCTGTCACAATGCTATATTGAAATCAAACTTAAAAATATCAAATTATATCGAATTAATTTTTAAAAGCCACAATTTTCTATTCTATGAGTATATATTAGTTGAAAAATTGAAATTGGAAAAAGTAATAATTACCAATTTACCATATCGCTAAATATTGAAATCAAATTTAAAAATATCAAACTGTATCAAATTAATTTTAAAAAGTCATGATTCTCTATTCTAAACTTGAAATTGAACAAACTATAATTACTCATTTACCACACCACTAAATATTAAAATCAAGAAATAAATAATGGGTCCCACATGATCACAATATTGCTAACTGCAAATGGAATTCTCCTTGAAATGAAGAGAGCTAGCAAGCAGGTGAAGCACACATGTTGATGGTGTGTTGTCTGCTAAGTGCTAACTCTCACTTATTAAATAAGAGAAAATATAAAGAAATTTTACGAGTCGAATAAAAGGTTTTTGGTTAGAATAGGTCGGATAAATGACCAGATATATTACTTTCAGTTTGATTAATCTTTTGAGTAAAATAATAAAAGATAAGTGATTTTTGCTAATATATAAAAATTGTAAATTTCATTCACATATTTTAAGCAATTCAGTAATCGTTTAAGCACTTTATTTTGCTATTGCACCTTGCGCATAAAATAAATAAATTATAATTTGTGTTTGGATTTTTTTTCCAAGTAAATATAGTCAAATTAAATTATGTAAATCCACTATTAAATAAACATTTAGTAAGTTATTTCCCACTGTAAGTTAAGTAAATCTATTCTATAGTGTCTTTATTCAGTAAGTTCTATGACAAAATTAATTACATGCCTTAAGCTTTTAATTTTCCTTCCCTTTTTTTTTTGGTTAGTTAATCCAGATAGAATTTACCTCTAATTAACTTATTTTCCATGTTTTGACCAATTATAGAGCTATCAATCACCTTGTCTACACTATATATAACTCAATAGGGGTTGCAATGTTTTGTACAAATCAAATTAGAGTTTCCCTTCATAATTAATCACCAATACACTCTAATTAAGATATGGCTATGAGCAAAACTTCATTCACTTTGTTCTCCTTGGTGTTTATGATTCTTCTCTCAATATATATTTCTCTTGTATTACACATGTCTGTTACTAATGTTTTGTGCATCGAACTGTCCTTATTTTAATGAATTTTAATTCAATTATTTTTGTATGTTTTATAGGTTTACAAAGTGTGGATGCTTTTGGACCACCATGTAAGACTAATAAGGACTGTGTAGTTTACTGTAGTGCCCTATTAGTCGAGGCACTGGAATATGCTTGGGTGGATATTGCACATGTGAAAAACAAGAATCTATCAGCAATGCTAGGAAGTTTTTGCATAACTAGGAAAAAGGATACATGAAAAAATCCTGTTATATGTTTGTTTTTTTACTTTGATCTATGATTTGAATAAAATATGACAAGGAATTCGATCTTTGATCGGTTAATTTTTTTTTGTTATGATTGGAAGAATGAAAATTGATAAGAAATTAATGATTCATCAAAATTAATTATAGATCATCTTTTTAATTTCTTGTCATTCAATTATTTATAAGTGCAACACATATCGGGTGCAAGTAAATATTTTTCTCTTATGTGTGAGTTGAGTGCCCGCACGGTAAACTGAATTATTGATATTCCTATGTGAGATCTATCAATATTACAATAAAAGACATGCTGCATAGGAATAATATATGGGAGCATAGATTTTTCTAAAATAGTATTTATATTTATATTAAGTTTAAATACTAAATAAAAAATCTATTAAAAAGAGTTAAGTGAAGAAAAAATTGTTTCACCCATGTTTGATTAGTCGAAGGATGTGTTAATTGGTAGGAAGACCTTCCCTGTGTTTAATTGATCAAAGCTTTGAAAAATATTTTCGCTACAAAAAAAAAAATCCTATAAAATAAGAAAAATAATTTCTCTAAAATGAAAATAGAAAAATTATTTTTTCACAAGTGGCACTCTAAATTTATTATTTCCTCCTCACCCCTCCGATGCCCCCTCCAATAAATTTGATAGATTACATATAAAACCTTTTAGAGATAAACATTAAGGGGAAAAAATCACTAAATTTTCAAGAAAACAGAAAAACAATTTCCTTTCTACCAAAGTCACCCTAAATAGTAACACCTCATAAAATGAGTGACACTGCTGATTAGATTAATGACTAGCAATTAACTTCAAAAACCACATATAGAAATTTTCACCAGGCTTTAATTAATTAAATAATACAATGGTGTTAAATCAGCTGAAACAAGTAATGATATTAGGAAACTGAAAGAAAAAGTGACCAAAGAATCAAAATTCATATTAGTGAAACCATCTTTTAATGACATTTATATTGCAATTTCTATCACAGAACAAAGGTGAAAATGGAAGCTTTCACACCTTGAAATCCTATTGGATTAGCAGAAAACAAGACATAAACCCTATGTAATCCAAAGCCCAAGGACTCTTCTCAATGCCAAACAGAACAACCTCGCAGGCTAGTAGTATTGCAAGAGATTAATCAACTTTACAATAGCCTGCTTAGCGATTTGATAAGCATTTTCAAATTGCGCCTAGTAGCTTCATCGCCAGTGAATCCCAAAATGTCGGAGCTAATGCTCTGCACAATGTGATAAATGATGAATCACAAAGCATGAAAGTGATTGACATGTTAGAATGACTATTACCACGCGGGAAATTACCTCAACATTCTTCAAAGTGAAGACCAGCGTATATATGGACTTTCGTATCAATTCAGTGTTCTCAGGAGTCATGACCGTGGAGTGCACTCTCCTGCAATTTAGTTCATAAAACACCGTAAGCAGATAATATGATTTTTCCATGCCTAAAGCAAACAGTAACAGAAGCAACCTCAAAGTAGATGCATAACTTGGGGATCACCTAGAAGAGTTAAAATCTTTTGATGTCAATAAAAGGAACTCACTGTTGTTACGAGGAAATTAGAAATGTTTAGCGCTTTTCAAATCATGTTTATTCAACCAGGAAGGCATCCACAGCTGTGACCTAAGTAGAGTATGGTCTAGGACGTGGGTACAACAAGCATGGGTTCAATATGTGGCAATCTAAAATACTTAATAATATACAAAAACATGCAATGTTTGTGAAGCAAAGCAGTGGGTAGTGTAAGATCTGCCTTTTCGTTGAACTTGTTAACTGCTTATTTGAACATTTCACATAATTAGTCTCACTCCAAATATGTAGCTCACAAGCAGCATGAGCAAAACTTAATTTGTATCACTCAGCTCTATTCTCAGCCAAAGTAACAAGTACCAAGTACATCTTATAAAGGTTTATAAAGGTCTAGGACTACTTCACCCTTGCCTTAAGATATTGGGGCAGATTCTTAGATACGTTCACATGTGGCAATTCTATAATACCTATTAAATAAACATATAAGACTGGTGGAGAGAGATATGCAAGTGGAGAAAAGGAGAGACAAAGTGACAGAACAAGCATTTCAAAGCACAAAACTCTTCTTATAGATGGTTAGTAAATATACATTTATTGAGTTTTGCAGTAGAATTGCAAAAGGATCTTCAAAATGCTGGTTAAGCAGTTGAAAATAGGATTCTCAAGAAAAGAAGCTACCATGAGTTACTGATTCACCTTATATCTTCAGATGTTAGAGCCAGATTCCGTGTTAAACTCTCAACTTCCTTCAGTAAGCCACTATCACGAACATCAGCTAGCATAGGTTGGATATCCTCAGCCATGGCTTTAATCTGAGGTGTCACTACATCAAAGGTACAATGTTCATACATGAGAATATACTAAATACCTGCAAGGAACACATAAATTGCTCAAACAGCATAATAGGATGAGTGCAACCATATGCCCGACATTCTGCTGTTTCAGATCTCCCCTCCCCCTCTATAAATGGTCCTATAGCTTGATACTGATGAATGTGGTATAGAAACACATATTGCAGCAGTACTTACTACTCACAGTTATACACTTACCACCTAACATCTGACAAATGAATAATAGTTGTGCACTTGCTTTCGACATATTACTTAGAATATGCACTACATGACATAGTAGTGTTGAACATAAATAAGTCCAAACTGGGTTAGACTAGATTTTGTCAAGACGAGAGCATTTTTCTGTTAATAGAGATGGTTGCATGAAGTACACAATGTTAGTTTTTGACAGAATTCTCGAACAGATACACATACTAGAACTAATAATAGTCAAATAAACTTGTAAAAACTAATCTCGTATTATGAAGCACTTGTTTAATAGTTTCACTGTGTTCAAAACAAGATATTCTAACTCAATTCAGTTTTTCATGCACATCTCAGAAATAATCCTTCATAAAAAGATTTGCAATGCAATCAAGCAGATCTTGTCTGACAATCCATTTGCATTTCTCCTCTGCCAGGCCAGATATTTGGGGAATAATATAAGTTGGGCTTGCCCAAGCTAATGACCTCAGTAGTCAACCTCTGCACTTCCAGACACACATTACTTCACAAGCTCTTTTAGCCTAGAGTTCTCCAAAATTAAGTGTTATCCAACTTACAAATTTCATCACAGTGAAATATTTACACCAATGCTCTTTATACAGATGCTGTCAAAGAGGATTGAAGTCCATAACATTCTAGTACAACCCATACATCACACGCTACACTTTTATAGGGTGTAGACGTGTAGCACATATTGCTTTGGTGGAAAGAACAAAGTTGAAATGTGTGATTTAACCTCAGCTTAAGATAGCAGCACTTTTAAAAATGTTCCCACACATGACACTTTGTCTTCAAAGCAAAAGTAATGAATTTATTATTATAAAGGATGTTATGAATTATAAATTGAGAAGAGCAGAATTTCAACAAGTTAAATCATTCCATAACTATATTATAAGCTAAAAGTACAGAAGTTAAATTCAGTCTGTTCCTCAGATGTCCTTCTTCTTTACTCCTTGAAATTAAACATCATCCATGCAAAGAGAAAAAAAAATGGGAGGTGAATAAATGTAAAGTGAATCAGACCTTTGTAAGCAGCGGTCGTGCCTCCTCAATAACATTTAGAGCTCTCTCAGCCAAAGCATAGGTATTCGACAAACCAATTTCTTCTGCTTCACGGCCAAGACGTGTGAATATTCCAACCAACGCATCTAGACTAACCCCTTGTTGTCCTTTTATCTTTTGCCTGTCGCAAATTATCAGACCCTCCTTAACACAATCCGGATCCAGGGGCCCTGCAGAAGGTACTGGGATTGGATCTCGAGGTGTGATATCAATCATGGTTTCCATGATAAGACCAGATTGGTTCACCTCAACTAATGAGTTTCGAGGAATAATTATCTTATCATCTTCAACCTATAAACACATAGTCAATGCTTAAGAACAAAACATACACAAGCAACTATGGAACAACTACTTATTACTCAAAAGAAATATATATAAAACAGTAAATGTGTTCAGCAAATATACATGTTGCTCACCTCAACAACAGCTTCAACATTTCTCAAAGAAGGATTGACTCGAATCACATTGCCAATACTTACTCCTCTGATTCTAACAGGTGTGCCAGTGCAAATACCACAAGCTTGTTCAAACTCAAGCACAGCTAAATACTTCCTAAACCTAGACCGCAGCTGAAACCCTCTCAACCAAGCCAAGCTGAGTGCCAACAAAACCGTACCCGAAACAATAAACAACCCAACCCCACCTTCCCAGATGCTCCTTTTTCCAAACCCAAAATCACTCAATGGACGCATAGTTCGCTTCCAAATATTCCTGGGAACATCTAAAATAACAGAAAGCGGACCTTTCTGGTCGGAAGATGACCCTGGTTGTTGCTCTTGTTCTTGACTATGACCCGTATTTGCAGACGTTGATTTCACACTAAAGGTTCGATTTTTAGGCCTAATTGGCGATTTTATAGACAGAAAACGATCACCCAACACATTTCCTCTACTGGATATGATGGGAAACACAGAAGAATTTGTTGATACATGGACTAAAGCATTTCCAGCCATCATCTAGTTTTCTTTTCTCGTCTTTCCAAAATTATGCACTTTTTCTTGTTCTATAGTCAAAAATTGAGCTAGAGAAATTGAAAAGAGAGATTGAAGATCAAGAAAATGTTAGCATATTGGATGGTTCAAGCTGGAAGCAACCCTAGCGCAGATCAACGACTGACTGAATCTGTTGAACTATCATCACCGAGAGGAGAGCGGATAGAAAATGGGCTGGGCTGATAAAGTGAAAATAGGCTAACCAGATCTTGTAGGCCCATGTGAGACAGATTAGATGTTTTGGGCCTTTATAGCTGATAAGTGAAAATTTCATATATGACATTTATTAGACTAATATTTTCAAATTATAGCAGTAGAATAAAACTTTCAAGTTGTAACAATAAAAAATTTCAGGTTATAACATTTTATTAAATAAAAAAAAAGAAATTTTAATTAATTGTAAAAATCTGTTTTGAAAAAAATAAAAAGGATAAAAAATCGATTTTGAAAAAAAAAAAAAAAAGATAAAAAAGGAAAATAAATCGATTTT
>JAJOOR010018007.1:0-14338 GCA_036250505.1 Solanum acaule
TAAATATAATAAGTAAATTTAAAAATTAAAATTTAAAAACTGATTTAAAAAAAACAGAAGTTAAAATTGTTCGTAGGAAATGGGTAGTTACTTTTTCCTTTTTAAAATTTATTAAATTATATCCATACAATATGTTAATAAAAGAAAGAATAAAAAAATGATCGAATAATAAATAAATAAATAAAATTTAAAAATGATTTTAAAAACAGAAGAAGTTAAAAACGGTGGTTTTTCGTAAGAAAATGGAATTTATTGATTAGTAAAATTAATCTAAAATCTAAAAAATAAAAATAAAATAATGAACTCAAAAAATACTAAATATAATAAGTAAATTTAAAAATTAAAATTTAAAAACTGATTTAAAAAAAACAGAAGTTAAAATTGTTCGTAGGAAATGGGTAGTTACTTTTTCCTTTTTAAAATTTATTAAATTATATCCATACAATATGTTAATAAAAGAAAGAATAAAAAAATGATCGAATAATAAATAAATAAATAAAATTTAAAAATGATTTTAAAAACAGAAGAAGTTAAAAACGGTGGTTTTTCGTAAGAAAATGGAATTTATTGATTAGTAAAATTAATCTAAAATCTAAAAATAAAAATAAAATAAAGAACTAAAAAAATACTAAATATAATATGTAAATTTAAAAATTGATTAAAAAAATACTAAATATAATACTAAATTTATTGATTAGTAAAATAGATAAAATTTAAATACTAAATATAATTGAAATTTTCATAATAAAGCATTTCAAAGTTTAAACTATTAAATCTACTTTATTTTTGGATGAAGAATTTTTTTTAATTTAAAAAGAGCAATATTATAGAAAATAAAAACGGTAAATTCTTACCGCGTCACTATTTGATTACAAAATAAATTAAAGAATGTCATGATACAAAGTAAATAAAAATAAAATAATTAACGAAAAAATAAGAAAAAGAAAACATTAATAAAGGAATAGTTAAACAATAAAATTTAAATTTGTGGTGTAGCTTTTATTTCTTTAGCAACCTAACATATTGAGAAAATTTTCATAAAATGAATAATGAGTTGCAAAGTGCTATTTCATATTTTCATTTTCAAAAACTTTATTTTTATCATTGATATTATTGCATTATCATATAAAAGAAGAGACTTATAGTAAATCAAAGGAATAGAAGATGATTCGTTTTTTCATTTTTCAATTTTTATTTTGCTCTGCAAATAATTTATTTTTATGTGGTATATAATTTGATAATTTATTTTTATGTGGTATATATTAATTTGATTATAGTATCTTTTTTTAATTGATCATTGAAATTCATTATTTTGTACATCCTAATTTTATGAAATTTTTTTGAGTAAATGAAAAACATCTTAATTTAATTTGTAGGATAAAACGAGAGAAGAGTGTGCTAAAGAGGTTGCAACATGCTTTGTAAATTATATTTAGATTTTAGCTAAAAATAGAGTTAATATTTTTAATACTAGGTTTTAGATTGATCTATGAACTTAAAATTTAATTAATTAGCACAACTATATCAATTCAACACACGCCACATATGCTATTAATCTTCATCATATTAGAAGAAGGAGAAGTTGTTAGAATAATGTTTAGAGTCTTTTATGAACATACCCTTATTACACATAAATTATGGTAAAATTTTGTTAGCATTATTTGTATATGAAAAAATTAAAACATTATATATGATTATACATGAACTTTTGTTACTCAATAATAATTCGTATTTAGTTATTCATAAATTTAAAAATTATTATATTTTAAAATATCCGCGCAACGCTCAGGTACGTAACTAGTTCAATTAATTCTTTAATAAATCTAATGGACAATCCACACAATTCAATGGATTTATAACATAATTTGGTTAAATAAATGAAAGTACATTTTTAGACTTTTACGAGCTAATAAGTTTTTAACCCAAAATTAGCGTTAACTTCCTAAATATTTATTCAAGTTTTGAAAATTGCATTCAAAGTTTTAAAGTTACTTTTGTTCATTAAGATAAAAATATCATTTTACTATCACTATTTTCCTCCAAAAATACTAATCATCTCAAAAACCTTTTTTTCCCCTTCTAGTGGGCATTAGGGGTGTCAATGGGACAGTTCGGTATGTTATTTTTTAAAAATTATATCATTCCAATTTTTCAGATATTTTATAATGTATAACCAGAATTAGATTTTTTAAAATCATCCCAATCATATCTATTCCTCTTCGGTATCGGTACGGTTCGATTAATTTTCATTTTTTTTTACTAAAATATCACCTCAAAATATATTATAATTAAAATACTCCTTTCGCAAATATGTTCTTGAAAAAACACTTCAATTCTTCACCGGGAAGTCAAGAATGTAAAACTTTGTTGCCATATTGTTTGATCTTAAACATTTAATAGGAGTGTTTGCATAGGATTTGTCACATTGCTTGATATAGTATCTATTATAGTATCTTTTAATTTTAAACTCAATTAATTAAAGAGCAAACTCTAAGTCGTCTAGTCACCAGAGACGTAGGACCTAGATTATATTTATATTTGAAAATATTATAAAATATGTTTATATATAAAATTAACATATTAATATATAAAATATATTTACATACACATAAGGTCATTCGGTTAGGTTCAGGAATTTTTCAATTTTTTTCATAAATTAAAAAGACCATTCCAGTTGTTCGGGATGGTTATACACTTAAATAAAAGTCCATGATTTTGTTGATAGAATGACGTAAATCGGTTCGGTTCGATTAGATTCGGTCGGTTCGAGCAATTTTTCATATTCTTTTGACAGTCCTAGTTGGCATGCTATACCTTACACATTTTATTTATTTATTTTGAATATTAGCCGTATTTAACTCATTAAATTTTGTTTGATAGAAAAATCTGCAGGGTATTAGGTTATTTGTGAATTTTGTTTTTGTATAATGTTCAACTAAATTTCTATGCATGTAATTTACTTTTATTCTTGCAGAGACATGTGTTTGATGAGTTAATTAAATAGATTCATTATTATTTTTAAAAATGATAGTTTAATGACGTGACATGTCAACTAGAATAAAAGGAGACGTTTGAGGTATCTAATACTTTTTGAGAAAAATAATAATAAGTGAGTGATATTATCATCTTTAAAAAAATTAAAGTGATTCGTGTAGGCAATTTCAAAACATAAGTAACTATTTAGGAAAACAATATAAAGTTTATGTATAGGAAAAATTCTTAAACATGCAAATTACTTCTTGATAAACTAATATATTCTTTTAATAACAAATAATAAGATAATAATTTTAGTTAAATAGATTTATTATTTAAGAAAAAAAAATTAATGACATGAAAAATAATAATAGTTAAGTGATTATTTTATATTAAATAAAATAAAAATAATACTTAACGATAATTTTCAAAACTTCAATAGCCATTGAGAAAATGAAGAAGGGTATAAAATACACTCGAATTATTGAAAGTGGTACAGATCATCACCCGTCCACCTATTGGCTCTCAAACAGCCTCCTTTCATCCATTTTTTGGTCGAATATTGACCACTTTTATAATGGACAATCATTTAAATAATTTTAATGATTTTTTTAAAATATATGGCGACCATCTATTGGTTATATTTTGAATTACTTAATAACATCTCAACCATTTCTAATTATATCCGATCGAAATTAACTACATCCGTCCCAAATTAACTTAATCCAAACACAGAATTGATTCACAAATATTTATAATATGAACAATTGTAAAAATAATTAATTAAAAAATTCCTAAGTACACTTAGCTAGGAATGGCAATGAGGCAGGGCAGATGTAGTGGGGGTTGGTTTAAGGCTATGCGGGGCGGGGTTAAGGTTGTGTGGGCTTCTGACCACGATTCTGAAAGAAAAGATTGGTCGTACAATCGTTAGCAAAAGAGTCACAGTCCGGGTGGGAAACTCTTCGAGCGGATCAAGCTCTTCTTTTCTTCCTTTATTACGAGATCCGGGATATTTGAATTCCTTGTCCACTCTTTCCAGTATTTTCCAAAAAACAGACTGACCTGGCAATTATCTTCTTATAGATAGCTCCTTGCTTATAAAAAGATTTATAATGAGAATCCGCTGAAGCTTATTCAGGATTGATCTTTGAGAACGGGAATTGAACTCTATGAGATCGAATCTCAAGGAAGAAGCGGGAAGGAAAGGTTGGTTGCACGTTTTCTCCTGTGGTTACTATTAGAACACAAGCCAAGGAACTCAAAACCACAACACAAGCACCCTTACTAGTTTTGGAGTTTTCGCCCTGGAAAAATGCTAGTAAGAAGGAGGCTAGTTTGCTAGGTTGTAGATCTTCTCCCTTATTCTTTATAGAGGAATCCCCTAAATTCAAATAAGATCTTTCTCCGCTCCGTCAATGTCGGCATATCTACTCTTAGGTGAGTATCCGCTCTTGTTGGTGTTGTTGGAATAAGCGCTGCTATTGAAGACGATCTTAGAGAAGGAGCTGCTAAAGCAACGGAGAAAACTCATATTAAGCACTGCCCCAGCATCAACTGGTACAAGGAGGAGGCACGATAGCGAAGATCAATCCATCTCAATCTACAAAAAGCATTGCCTTGGGCATGCAACCCAAAAAGATAGAAAGACCGCTGGAGGGTTGAAGTGGGTTTTTTAAAAACTAATGTGAGGCGGGTTCAAACTTAATTTTAACTTTTTACATGTTATAAGACTGATAGAGCTAGCATTATTTATATAGATAATTTCTTTAAAGTTACTAAATTATTTAAGATAATAAATAAAAGTGGTTCAATAAGAAAATAATATAATTTTTTACATGTTTCCCAATAGACCTCTAAAAACAAATTTTCAAGTCATTATCTATTAAATTAATACAATTTGATGAAAAAATAAATTTATTTTTATGAATTTTATTTTATTATCAAACTTAAATAGAAAAATAAAATATTAAAAGAAATTATGCGGGCAGGTCTATGCGGGGTTAAATAGGGCTGGTTGAATATAAAAAAAAGTTGTTATACGGACGGGACATATTAAAAAATTTACGGGTTAAGCTCAACCCGCCGTCCCATTGTCATCCCTACATTTAGCGAAATCATTATTCATAATGACGGGAAAGAAAAAAACAATAATAAATATTATGAATTATTATAGTAATAAGAATTTTATGTCATCGATCAACTACGACTCTACGAGTATAGAAAGTTCTAAGAATTTGTGAAAGCAAATAGAGAGCTTCCATCATCTTGAAAAGAATTGGAAGAACACCGTGCATCTTCGATAATAAACTGCATCTATAAATTATTTTATAAATAATTAACCAGTATATATTTTGTTTAGTTGCGTAATTTTCTCATTAATTTTAAGTAACTTAAATGGTAACCAATAAATATTCACTAAGTATTTAGGAAAATTAAAATTATTTAATTAACTGTCCGTTATAAAAATAGTTAATATTGGACCGAAAATAAATGACATTGGTATTATAATAATAAGGCTCAACCCATTGATGACCCCCTAAAGTTGACACTAAATTTCACTTAGACACTTCAATTGACTTTGTTCATTTTAGACACCTTATGTAGGGTCTTGTTTGGTCATTTTGACCTTTTTTTTTACAATCACCCAAATATACAAGTGTGTGTAATACACTCATTGATGATGTGTTGAAGTAACGAATCAAACAAAGACGCGTGTATATATATATATATATAAAATAAATTCAAATAATGACTTTTGAGTAGAAAAAAGATGGCCACATATTTGATGACATGTGCCATTTTAAACTCAAACAATAATTTTTTTTAAAGAAAAAATCATCACCCCATTCCCAACCCAGTCGTCTTCTTCACCCCACCCAACCCAGTTTTCCTCTCCACCCTCACCCACCCCAACCCCAACTGCTCCTCCACCCCACCAGCAGACACCAAATCTTTCTCTCCACCCCAACCCCAACCGCTCCTCCACAATCCACCAAATCTTTCTCTCCACCCCATCCACCCAACCCCAATCGCTCCTCCACCCCACCAGCCACCAGATCGTCCTCTCCACTCCCACCCACTCCAACCTCAACCCTTTTTTCACCCATATCAAATTTTCAAGAAACACTTTCAAAAGAATTTAATTAGTTTGAAAATTTTATTTTATAAAAGTACGATTTTTTCTTCTTTACTTCTAAAAATTAGTTATTAATTAACAATGGAAGTTTTATTTCTTGCAATTCGGTGCAAATGATTCAAATACGTGAAAAAGAAATATCATATTATTTTGTAGTGTTGAAATTTAAACTTTTAGGATATCTTGTGGGCTGAAATTTACTTTTTTATTTGTGGCATCACTAAATCTAGTTTACCATAGAAAAACTTAAAGTTTGGGAAATGGTAGATATGGAGAAGAAGAAGAGAAATTTTTTTTTAAAAAATAGTGAAATAAGGCTTTCACGTGCAGTAAGTGTGTGTCTAACACTCACTATGCCATGTAAGCAAAAAGTGTCAAAATGATATAGCGGAAATCTACATAAGGTGTCTAAAATGAGCGAAACCCAGTTAAGGTGTCTAAGTAAAATTTGATACCACCATTAGCATCAATAGCTTCATATTGTGCTACAAATACACTCATCAGTGTACTAGAGTTAAGATAATCCTTAAAAAAATTGTTCATACTTTCACCTCTTTGAGTTGTTGACATTCCAGCACAAAAATTCCTTCTCACATATGCTGGAATCCATTTTTCACGAATTGCATATGTTCTTTGCAACCAACTATTTTCTTTCAAATTGTAGGTTCTTATAATATCAGTCCATGCAGCTTCAAATTCCTCATGCATTGTTGTACCATGTAGACACTTACTAAACTTTGTTTTGAAATCATCAAAGTGATGATAGACATGACTTAAATATTCAGGAATTTTCTTCTCAATGTGCCACATGCAAAGTGGTGTGCACAATATGGAAACACATTTGCAATTGCTTTTGTTATTGCATCATCCTGATCCGCGATAATTGTACGAGGTATAGCACCAAACATTGCCTCTTGCCAAGTGCGAAGTAACCACTCAAAAGTTTCTTGAGTTTCATCCCAAAGAAGAGCACAACCAAATAATATGGATTGATAGTGGTTATTAACTCCGGTAAATGGGACAAAAGGCATCTTATATCTATTTGTCAAGTACGTAGAATCAAAAATGACAACATCACCAAAAAATTTATAAGCTATCCTAGACATAGCATCTACCCAAAAACAATTAGCTAAATGGCCTTCTACAACCATTTGTATTGCATAAAAGAAGCCCGGGTTTTGTATGCCTTAAAGTGAATGATGATGATATGAAGAAACAACAATACCCGCTAAAACAAAAACAGCGAAACAAGAATGATGATGAAATATTTTTGTTAGTCAAAAAAACAGAATCCTAAACTAATTTGGTAAAATATATTTAGAATCCTAGTTACCTTCTAACACTATATTTAATATTTATGTTCAATAAAATAAAAAGTAAAAACAAATTGAAAAACTTAACTTTTGTGTGCCTTTAAGTTAAGTGGCAGCATAAAAAGAGCTCCACTGTCAGTGCACACAAGTTAATCTCATGTACGGCATCTTAAAGTTATCCGCATAATTCACTTAGACACCTCAACTAAGACTTGTACCTATTGAACACATCTACCCTTCCGAATTTGAACCGTATAAACATTTTTTGCCTACATGACACATTATTTGTGATTCACCTCAGATAGGCGGGTAAAGATATTTAATTAGGCGTTTTTGTGGAAAAAAATACTCTTTCTTCTTCCTCACCTCTTTTCCATCCGTTCCTCTAACACCAGTTTGCTGCCGCCGGTCATACATCCTTCTTCTTTCTTTTTTTCCTCGGGACATTTCCATTCGTTTACCTCCATCGTTGCTCCTTTTATTTTTTGCCCCATTGTCATTCATATTAAGAATGACATCATCGTCATTGCCACCGGCCCACTACCATGGCTGCCATCATTACCTTCATTTTCATCATTTAATTTGTAGAGGATTGAAGTTTGAAATTTATTTCTTTAAATCATATATATATATATATATATATATTATGTAAATGTAAGGTGTTCTTCAATAAATAAAAATCAGTTATAAATTTGACAAAGAAATTCGATGCAACTCCATTTTTTCTGACAATATCGATAAGAACTTATTAATTTTTCGACAGAATTCGTCTTTCTTGTACCAAAAATGGAACGAAGAAGAAAGTTACAATTTGTTTCGATTATTTAAGAGATCGACGAGAAATAACGTGTTGGAGAAATTGATAGCCAATTCCTTCACAACCCATCAAAAATAGCCATAAATTTCTCAATACTTCTGCTTTTTCTTTCGATTCTCTATTGCAGAACCACAAAAAATGTTTAAAAACAATATAACATGGGTGGGTTGACGTGTCGTGGGTAGCACCGCTAGGAAAAGTTGGGTTACGTTTTGGGCTCCGATGGGATACATGGGTGGGGTTACAACCTTTATTTTTTCTTTTATTTGCAACTTAAAAATAAATCCTTTTTCATTTACTTAATAATACATTTTTTAATAATCTTTTGGATTAAAAAATTACAAATGTCGTTTTGTAATTCGTTGAAATGTCATGTCATCGCGTGTGTATTTCACACATTCTATATTTTTATCTTATTGTCACAAAAATGTTTAAATAGTTCAAATTCAGAGCAGTAGAGGTGTTCAATAGGCACAAATGTAGGTTCAAGTGTCTAAGTAAATTATTCAGACAATTTTAAGAGGTCATAGATGACTTAAGTCTAATAATAATAATAATAAGTAGAAAGAGGAGTTTTGTGACATTTCAAATTGTATTGTAGGTCTTTCCCGTTTAGAAAATGAAGTCATCAAAATCATAAATTTGAGTGTGGGTACTTCAAAGAAGCTAAAAACAACTTAACGAGCTCTTTGTTTGTAATTTGGAAACGATCGTGTGGCGTAAGAGTAAAAAAAGATATGAAGGGCGGCGAGGAATCAAGCATGAGCAATAATAAACTGCATCTATAAATTATTTTATAAATAATTAACCAGTATACATTTGCTTAGTTGTGTAATTTTCTCATTAATTTTAAGTAACTTAAAATGTGACCAATAAATATTCACTACGTATTTAAAAAAATTAAAATTATTTAATGAACTATCCATTATAAAAATGGTTAATATTGGATCGAAAATAAATGACATTGGTATTATAATAATAAGGCTCAACCCATTGGTGACCCCCTAAAGTTGACACCAAATTTCACTTAGACACTTTAACTGGGCTTTGTTCATTTAGTCACCTTTTGTAGGGTCTTATTGGGTCATTTTGACAATCACCCAAATATACAAGTGAGTGTAATACACTCGTTGATAGGGGCGGATCTATGTGCAGCTGTGGGGGTGCCACGGCACCCAGTGACCTCGATTGAAATTCCGTTTATATATGTATATATGTATCGGATATCTGATAAATACTAAACTTGCCACCCAGAGAACAATTGAAGCATGGTGCCACTGGTGGTAGGTTGAGTTTCTTGACCCAAGCATGCGGTATCGAATCTTGATGGTACGTTTTAATGGTACATATTTTATGCTGCAATTCTTTTTCTTCTATTTTTTTCCGCAAAAAATAGAATCACCGTATGGATTCTATGTGCTTTACTGTATTATATAATCAACAAATGTTAACATGTTGTGAAACACTGAATTTGTATTTTATTGACTTTTTATCTCTTTTTCATTTTAAACATAAAATATTATTCTTTCCAATTTAATTTATGTGATATACTTTCTTTTTTAGATTATTTCAAAAAAAAAAAATACTTTTCTATTATTAGAAACAACGTTAATTTGTAATTTTTCTTTTACCCTTAATGAAATAATTTTTAGTCATACAAATGACTAAGATTTGTTTTAAATCTTCTCCTCCTCCAAAATTTTCTTTTCTTTTTGTCAAAAATTTTGAAACTTGATGCCGAGTTTCTCTTACTCTTTGTTCTATTATCTAAATCATTTGACTTCATATAAAAAAATAAGTAGTTCAGATTATGATAATTTAAATCTTATCGGGAAGTATTTAAATTGCAAAATAAAATGCATGTTGCATTAAAGGACGACATAATTTATTTATTTTTAAAAGATTGAAGAGTCTGTCAGATAGCCATTAGACCATCTCAACACCCATGATCGAGGCTAAGAACGATCATCTATGGCATCATGACCCGAGGACCATGGAAGCTATTAATCAAACTCTAGTCTAATGGCTACGAATCATCCACCAGACTTGGTTTCCCGTCTCCTTAGAAATCAAGGATACAATAGTACGAGCCTATAGAACAGATCATGTTCTAGTAAGGTCGTAGGACGACATAAAAATTATACTGAAATCTCACATGATTTCGTTGGTCTTTTAAGATTTTTGTATTGTGAGTCAAAACATCAACATAAGACTTCATTTCTGTTACTGAAATTATGCATGTGAAAAAATTTCAACCACTTTATTTAAGTATGTTACATAGAGCGTGAACTATTAATAAATATAAATAACTATGTCATTACTAAGTGTATTTAAAATATGAAAATTCAACCAAGTGCAATTATAGAGGATATTGTTCGAAGACGAAGGCTTTTCTTTAAGCTAAGTTGTCATAATTTATTTTTATTTTTGATTCATTTGTCTTTATAAACTCAAAAGATGAATAACCGAGCAACAGTCCCAAGTTGCTATTTAAAAGGGCAAAATAGATTAAATATTTGATCGATTTAATGAACATGTCTATTTAAAGGTGATATGGCACCCACAACCTTTAAATCATGACATGTCAAAGTGCCGAATCAAATAGACACGTTTTATATATATATATATATATATATAAATTTCAAATAACGACTTTTGAATAGAAAAAAAATGGCCACAAATTTAATGGCATGTGACATTTTAAACTCAAACAATAATTTTTTTTAAAGAAAAAATCATCACCCCATGCCCAACCCAGTCGTCTTCTTCACCCAAGTTTTCCTCTCCACCCAACCCCAACCCCAACCGCTCTTCCACAATCCACCAGATCGTTCTCTCCACCCCATCCACTCCTCCACCCCACCAGCCACTAGATCATCCTCTCCACCCCCACCCACTCCAACCTCAACCCTTTTTCCACCCATATCAAAGTTTCAAGAAACACTTTCAAAAGAATTTGAGAAAATGGTCTAAAACCTCCCTAACCTATACCTGAAATCCCAACTACACACTCCAACTTCAAGGGTGTCCTATTACCCCCTTGAACTTTATATTTCTCTATTTTCTACACACTGAAGTGTTGACCTGTCATAAGAGGTGTTCTCACCTCCTCTAGGCAGGTTAGAAGGTGAATTTTGACGAAAATTTTCTCTTTCTCCAACAGTAATCTTCCCCACCCTTAAATAAACCATTGTTTCTTCTTCCCCACCATTAACCCTTGTTCCTTTTGTAAAAAACTCACGATTTTCTCTAAAAAATAAGTAGGGTTTAGTTGTTTATGTTCATTTCTACTTCAAATCTTGAATTTAGGGTTTGTAATCTGCTCTAATTTCTTTTTTAGGTCTCTAATTTGAATTTTGAATTTTCTCGAAATTCATCAAAAATGACAAATGAAAACTTGAATAAGCTAAATCAGTTGATAACCTACGAAATCAAGTTGAAAATACACAGCAAAATCCTTCGATCATCAACAGAAATGCATATGCAAATGGAGAAGGAGATGAAAAGGAGAAAGGATGATTTTTGGGTCTTTTATGTTTTAAGAGGGGAATGGAGGAAAAAAGGGAATTGGGAGTTGAAGAGGTGGGGGACCCGGCGCATGCAATCACGTTGGACTATTTGTTTGGTTTATGTGTTGAGGTCAGCGTTTAAGTGTGTAGAAAATAGAGAAATATGAAGTTCAGGGGGTAATAGGACACCCATGAAGTTGGAGTGTGTAGTTAGGATTTTGGGTATAGGTTGGGGGGCTTTAGACTATTTTCTCAAAGAATTTAATTAGTTTGAAAAATTTATTTTACAAAAGTACGATTTTTTCTTCTTTACTTCTAAAAATTAGTTATTAATTATCAATGGAAGTCCTTTTTTTTTTTGCAATTCTGTGCAAATGATTCAAATACGTGAAAAAGAAATATCATATTATTTCGTAATGTTGAAATTCAAACTTTTAGGAAATTTTGTGGGCTAAAATTTATTTTTATATTTGTGGCATCACTAAATCTATTTTACCATAGAAAAAATTTAAGTTTGGGAAATGATAGCTAGAAAATGGAGAAGAAGAGAATTTTTTTAAAAAAATTAGTGAAATAAGGCTTTCACGAGTAGTAAATGTGTGTATAACACTCATTATGCCATGTAAGCAAAAAATGTCAAAATGATATAGCGAAAATCTACATAAGGTGTCTAAAATGAACAAAACCCAGTTAAAGTGTCTTAAGTAAAATTTGATGTCAACTTTAAGGTGTCAGTGATGAATTCAGCCTCCTCCTCCTACTACTACTACTACTAATAATAATAATAATAATAATAATAATAATAATAGGAGTTTTGGGACATTTCGAATGGTATTGTAGGTCTTTTCCGTTTAGAAAATGAAGTCATCAAAATCATAAACTTGAGTGCGGGTGCTAAAAACAACTTTAAGGAGGAGCTCTTTGTTTGTAATTTGGAAACGATCGCGTGGCGTAGGAGTAAAAAAAAGGATTTGAAGGGCGGCGAGGAATCAAGCATGAACAGTAATAGAAATACTAACAACAATGGCAAAAACGAAGTGAAGAAGATGACAAAACCCCCTTTCAGGCCCGCAAAAGATGACACAAAGCGACTTCTTCAAGACCCAATAAGTGTTAACTTCTCCATTTTATTCAACAACTACTCTACTAACTTCCTTCCCAATTAATCATCTTTTCCTTGTTTATTTCTGTGTGTAGATACTGAGATCAGACCCAATTGAGACTGAGGAAGCTCTACTGCGCTTGCCTCCTTTTCCTATTTCTAAAATCTAAACCCAGTGAATCTTTTTTTAATTTTGTATCTGATATGACTCAATTTATTCGGGCATAAATTGTGTTTCTATGTAATTTGAGTGTTCTGCAAAACCTCTCTTTACCCATTGTAGAACAACTGTATATTCTCTGCATAAAATATTACTAGTCCTAGTTTCTTGACAGAGGACCAAAACCTCAAACAGCTTTTGTCAAAATATATATCGTTGAATGTGGTTAAAGATACCATCAATTCTCGTCCACATGTTTTCTTGTTGGGGGTATAATATAGTTCCAACTTTATTAACAAGATTTCTTGTTATCTATCTGAAGTTTTTGGTTTCCAGTCTGCCCTGATATGCAAATAATTTTTGCTTTTAAATGCATTGCATTGTCGTTCATATTTTTGTGTGTGTGCATTCCGTAAACCAATATCAGAGATGCAATTCTTTCTTCTTGTTTTTTTGATGATGGCCAGAATTTGCAATTCTTTCTCTATAAAGATCAGTGTATTGTGATTTTATGGGTCATGAAAATAAACTATTAAATGATATAGGGGTTCTACATGTTAACCTGAAAGTGTGATAATTCATTGTACCTCTAGTTTCATATCTGTATGATAACATATATAAGCTTCCTCTTATTTTTTCTGTAATAGATATGCCTTTTCTTTCTATAAATTGATAAGTTTTCCATACATAATCTGGAAAAGAAAGAACCATTGCTTAATTGAAATTTGAAATACAGAAAAACGAATAGATTGGTTTCTCATAAAGCAATTTCGGATTCCTTTGTGTTGGATGAAGCAACAAAGTTCTGCTTCTTTGAATATGTTCATAAACAACAATAGCGTGCTTATGTGGTACTTCTACCTTCTCAATTATAATTTTCTCTTTGAATTTGAGTCGGGGCTTAAATGTTTAGATTAAGTCTTGAAGGTTTTTCTTTGTTGGGATTTTGCTAGGAATTCCGGGTAACTTTTTGTATTAAGGAATACCGGTGAAGCTTACTTCCAGCAGTAGCCCCTTGGACCTTAGCCTCTTAAGGGTTGGGTTCTAGTGGTAGGCTCTTGGGTCGCCCAGACCCATATCTGGTAAAAGTGGTGGCCTGGTTGTCCCCACACCCCCTTATCATGCGTGTCTGTGGGAGCAGTTTGTGCTAGCGTTTTGGCGCTCACCTTATGATTCTCAGTCCTCTTTCGCCGAGATGCCTTTGAAAAAGATCTTTTCCCGCATAGGAGATAATATCAATTGATGTCCAAACTCTCTTGGATTGGTAGATATGGAAGGTAGATGAGAGATGGAAGGTGAAGTGGAATTGTAGTTTCCTGTTTGGT
>JAJOOR010018008.1:0-11288 GCA_036250505.1 Solanum acaule
TGATTTAAGCATTTGTTTGTTTGATTTCTCTGTGATTTGATTGATATGTCTAAGAAGATGAAAAGGGTTGCTTTAGAATCATCACCTTATGTGGTGTTCGAGGAGAATAATGCTAGATTGAAGCATCAGACTCTATTGCAGGACTATCAAGTACTCTATAAGGTAAAAAATAAATAAAAATTGGGGTTGTTTTTGGCCTGTAGTTTTGAAGATCTATGCTTATTGTTGATAAATTTTTGTTGTTGTGTGATTTTGGGGATTTTGTGTAGAACAGTTTCCTGATTTATCTCTGGTGGAGCTTCATGTAGTTAGATTTCTATTGGTGTTTTTATTGTTGAGGAACTGTTCTTGGTTTTGATTTGTTTTGTTTCCTGCCTTTTTCAGCTTGGATTTGTTTATTCAATAGTTGTTTTATGTTGGTTCTTGTGTTTTCTTTAGTTTTGTGTATGAATTGAAGGGCTTTTGTTTATGATATAGTGAGTATTAGTAATCTGGCACAATGGAAGGAAAAGATCTACTATATAGATGATATGGTTGAGAATACATTTTAGACTTTGTGCTGGTGGGAGGTAGCAAGTACCTGTGGAATTAGTTGAGTTACACGATCTTATACTGGTGGGAGGTAGCAAGTCCCCGTGGAATTAGTTGAGGTGTGCCTGAGTTGGCTCAGACACCGTGGTTGTAAAAATATGATTGGGGCTATCCCTGGATTTGCTTATTCAGTTGTTTTATGTTGGTTCTTGTGTTTTCCTTAGCTTTGTGAATGAATTTGTTTATGATATGGCGAGTATTAGTAATTGGTCACAATGGAAAGAAAAGATCTATATAGATGATATGGTTGTGAATAAGTTTTAGACTTTGTGCTGGTGGGAGGTAGGAAGTACCCGTGGAATTAGTTGAGTTACATGATACTTGTGTTGATGGGAGGTAGCTAGTACCCAATGAAATCAGTTGAGGTGTGCGTAAGTTGGCTCAGGCACTATGGTTGTTAAAAAACGATTGGGGCTTTTCCCGGATTTGCTTATTCACCTGTTGTCTTATGTTGGTTTCTGTTTTATCCTTAGTTTTGTTTATGAATTGAAGGACTTGTGTTTAGAGTTGAGAAACTTTGTCAGTTGCATGCCCATTGAGAAACTTAAAGCCACTTGATGCTTGTTGCTATAATAATTGTGATTTAGTGAGTATTAGTGATGCGCTTTCTGGTTTTATCTTTTGAAAAAGTATCTTTCTTTTTAACTAATCTTTGTATGTGAATCCATCATAATCATACTGTGTGGTTGTGCATATTCAGTTAATTTATGTGCAACTCATTTGTTACAATTATTTACAGGACACTAATGACACGAGGAACAAATTGGAGGACATGAAAATGAGGAAACAAAGATTACTTGCTGAAGTTCAGTAAGTTTTTGTTGTCGACTTGTTGTTTTTCTCTTTCTGAGTTTTGCTCGAGTCTATGGTATTTTCATTATGTGGTGTAGGCTCTAAAAAAAGATCGTCTGAGGTCAACTTAGTACTGGATGTTGAGGCTAAATCGTTTGGATAATTGGTTGTCGAATAGATACTATGTCTGGAGAATTTTTAAGATTAGATTGATGATTTAACTGTGATTCATATTGCTGTTAATGTGCATCTATTGATGCCAGAGGTGGAACTTTACCTATATTTTCGCACATAGCATCGATATACATGTTAAATTACTTCGATGTCAACCAATACTAAATTTTGAACCATGGTTTTGAAAAATGCAATTGATTAAATGGCAAGTATCAAAGGTTAAATTCTGGATACTCCTCTTTCTGATGCAACTGGTTTTTGAAATGCTTGCAGAATTTTGTTTTATTCTTACTCTAAATGCATTCCGCATATTTGCAGTTTCTTGCGCCGAAGACACAAATACCTATTGCAGATGAAGTCATCAAGTCATCCTGAACAGCAAGAACGAGCAGCCCTGCTGAACTCAGAGTTTTACTGTATAAATGGGATGAATGATCGATTCCCCAGCAAAAAGAAAGCGAAGCAACACAAACTCCCCCCTCTTCCTGGGCTGAAACAGAAAGCGAGGATTCCAGTTGCAGAGGAAGCTTCTTCGCAGAAGACGCCTTCTGATATTCTTGTGAATCACAAGCAGGCATTACATATTGGGAAAGACGCTGCTCAGCGTAGTACAGTTTCAGGTTTGAAGCATAAATCAAGAGTGTATAGTGATAAGGAAATGCTGCTCCGAAACGCAGCTCCAGCATTTGATTTGAATCAGAATGACAGGTCATTCGCTGGGAATGGTTTTGTTTCGAGGAGTACCACACCCGTCTTTGATTTAAATCAGGAAACTGGTCATGTTGGGAAAGATGTTGTATTGCCTAGTCGAGCTCCAGTCATTGATTTGAATGAAATCTCAGTAAGTATCTAAACAAGAAATCCCAAGTTTGAACTTGTGTGTATAGATGCTATGACATTTCTATGGATGTAAGAGTAGTAACTCATTGACGGTAAAATTGGATGCTTGAAATGAATGTGTTTTGAAATATAAAAATGCAACGTTCTTTTGGGACAGTTTATAAAGGAAAAGAGTATTGTATGAAATGGAACAGAGGGAGTATGTGTTATACATTTGACGAGTAATGCATTTTAACACTTTGCCTTCGGCATCTCATTTTGCAGATAGGGGAAGAGGAGCCCCAAGCAAATTTTGAACCATTGAACTTTGAGGAGCCAAAGAGAGGATTAATTCAAAACATAAATGATGATCAGCACAGAGACTTAAAGTTATCGATATGCAGGAATGTGGGAGAAGGAACTTCTCATGTTGAGAAGCGGAAAATATCGTGGCAGGATCCTGTTGCTTTGAGGGTTTGATCCATCCTTCAATTTTCAATAAATACCACTTAAAACTTTCGATCTAGGGCGAGTGCTATGGAAGTTGTAGCTTATCCAAAGAGGTCTCTACTGACCCTCAAGGATTTCTCGGTTATGAAAAAAAAGTTACCATTAGATGTCTTTTCCCCCCTCAATTGTAGGTATGCATTTTGCCTTTTTGTGTAAAGAAAACTCAGATATATCTAGTGATAATGATACACATGCTATATTGATTGGCAATGTGAAAATATAGTCAGCATGATTGGTTCTCTACATTAAGTAGAACATATTCATCAGTAGTTCTTGAAGATTGCTATCTCTAGTATTTTTGGTCATTATTTCTTTTCTCGAATTGCTTTGATATGTTTTCTCGAGTTACACGGATAAATAAGAAATAATCTCTCTACTTCACAAGGTAGGGGTATGGTTTGTGGACACAATATCCTCTTGAGATTTCACTTGTGGAAGTAAATCGGGTATGTCAGTAATGGTGTAGTTTTGTTGAAGAAGTTTCTATCATATCCAATAAGGATACATTAAGTCGATTATAACTTGCTTGAAAGTGAGACGTTACCCTTGTATGGATTGCACTTATATTTACCATGAACTACTTCAAGCAGGCTAACTTAGTAGAAATTAACATTGAGATGTGATTTCAAATGAGAAAAATCTAGTCAGAATTGAATGAAACATGCAAGGATGAGAAAAAAGATGGACTTCAAAATGCACTTCTCAATCATCTATGAGCGACCAATCAAAGATCAAGAGAGGGCATAGGACAGAGAATGCTCCTTCTCACTCTTTTTCACAGGGATTTTCTTTTCCTATTCAGAATGAATTTGAAATGGTATTGCAGTGAGGCGATTATACAAGACACATGAGAAAATTGGAGGATGTGGGGGTATAATCAAGTGGTCAAGTGTTTTTTCAGCTCTCCTAGAGTCGAGGTCATAATCTTCGTACCATCACAATGTAGGAATAAGATCAACTTACACACTACCCTCTCCGACTCTACCTATGGGATTACACGGGTTTGGGTTTGTTGTTGTATGTCAAGGCAAGGCCAATGCACCACACATCATGCACTAGGTCACATATAATGAAAAACTTTTCCATGATCTTTTGTCCAACCAAACGTCATTTCATAAACTGAAAAATACCCAATTATTTGAACAGAGCTAGAGTACAAAAAGAGTACATACACATCACAATTGGTAGACAAGTTGTCACAGTTAACCTTACAATCCCTCCCCTAAACTCTACATCTTAACATAACACTATGATACTCCTGAAAATAACTGAACTCAGTTATCGCCAGTGGTGAACACTTCTTCCTGCTCGTCGGGGTTAATGCTATCAACACTTGCACCCACATCATCAATCACTTCAGTTTCTTCGACAACTTCCAATGCTTCATTAACAGTTGGAGTGCTCTCAACCTTAGCAGTTTCAGTTTCTTCAACCTCTTTTAATGCTTCAATAACAGTTGGAGTGCTCTCAATTTTAGCAGCTTCAGTTTCTTCGACCTCTTCTAATGCTTCATTAACAGTCTGAGTGCTCTCAACCTTAACAGCTTCAGTTTCTTCGACCTCTTCTAATGCTTCATTAACAGTTTGAGTGCTCTCAACCTTAGCAGCTGAAGCAGCAATGCTGCTGAGCACCAGGAGACGAGCCTTATGCTTCTTCCCTACCCTGTGTGCCTCCAATGACACCTCTGACAAAGCCCCTACTTTGCACGTTGCGCACCAAAATTTGTACTTCTTCTTCTTACTAGTCTTCTGCTTTTTTGGAGTTGCATTTGCACTTTTCTTCAAGTCATCAGCATTGTGATGCAGAGTTGGGGTGATGGTGTCCTCTGCACCTTCTTTCTCCAAAATTACCAAAGATGATCTTTCCCCTGATTTGTTATGAAGCAACAATTCAACTTTTGGTTTTACCATTTGCTCCATGTTAACATTGCCATCGGCTTCTGAAAAGTTGTTAATCTTAGGTTTCTTTGGGAAAAGACCGATACTGTAGTTCTTCCCGTTCCTCTGTTCTCGCAAAGCAGCTTCCTTGGACTTGTGTTTCTTACCTTGGAGGTGATCATTCAGACCACGCTCACATGTCGCACTTACCTGGCAAAGTGCACAACTCCAGTCCTCTTTCCCATTTTTCTTAGGAACACTGGATGACGGAGGCTGGCTGGCAACCTCCACTGGTGGTATTACAGCTTTTCGTTTTGCTCCAGAGACACTTGTAATAGGCTTAGCCTGCAACCAAAAGCTCAAGAGAAGTTCGTAAATGCTTCAAAATTCAATCAGATTAGTGGTGAAAGGTAATGTAAACCTATACATTTCATAAAAAGCGAGATAAGTGATGAGAGCCAGATTTTACACACATAATGGATGCCAATATAGTTTAAATGGTTGGAACGTCTGCATTTATTAAATATTCATACCAAGCCAGCGTCAGGCATAACACGAAGCTTACATCAAATTACCAGAAAACTCTACCTACACCTAATATGTGCACTGCTTTATAAAGAAATACAATAAGAGAGAAACCTCAGATCATGCTAAAAGCCTATATGGAGAGAATGGTTATTTACCTATGTCTCCTTGTCAATCTCTCTCCTCGGGTCCATTTAATCCACATTTAATATAGGGACTCCCCTTCTTCTACAGAGGTCACCAGCTTGTCAATTAATTTAAAGTATTGGTCTCCCAATACTTTATTTGCCTATGGGCTCTCAAAGATAAACTGAACAGCTAAATCATATACTTACCTTACAACAACAGCAACAACAACAACGTACCCAATGTACGCATACCTTTACCCCTACCTTTGTGGGGTAGAGAGGCTGTTTCCAGTAGACTGTTGGCTCAACCATAAACAGTCATTTATTTCCTAGAATTAATTGCACAATCTCCTAGAGTGTAGCTTCATCCATAACCTATTTGTTAGATCTTGAATGAACCATCTCATGAAAGTAAAGAGTAACTTAGTTACTAAAGTTTTTTTTAGGAGTTAGTTACTAAAAGAATAAAAGTGCAATCTCATCCATTTGCTCCCTGAACACATTCTTCTACTCACCTTTGAATTGATAGGATGATTTGGGTATATTAAGTAGAATTATAACTGTTAAGACTAACTTCAAGCGAAGCAAAAAGTCTCAATTTGGACACACTCACCTCAAAATATGAAGCAAAACTGGTGGAGAAGTCATACTTCAAAATTACAATTTAATAATTCAAATTGTAATCCAAAACTGCAACTTAGAAGAGATGTGCACAACACTTGTTTCAACCATTTGTTATCATTATTGGCATTCGACAAAGAAATAGCAATTATAAGCAAAAAGGTCTCATCTTGTGGTTCATTCCCCAGCTGTGATCATTTCAGCCAAAAACAAACAACCCAACTAATTAGGCACAGAAAACAGGATCAATCTACAGCTCATATGATCACACTGCAATATCTAACTCGCTTCTCCTACTTTAGTAACCTTGATAGTTATCAAACGCCCCTGGCCTTCCACATTGACACAAAAAATAGAAGAAACATTTGTACACACTAATTACAGATATAAGCAAGGACATGTATTGTGCAATCTTTTTACCACAATCAGGTGAAATAGAGTCGATCTACTTCCTTATTCTTCTTGCTAGATGAGATTGACACGTTTGAGAGCTACCAAGGGTCCAGTTAAAACTCTACCGTTCAATAAAGGAGAAGCATGCAAGAAAAAGGGGGAAATAAGGACACGTGCACACACAGAAATACAAAAGGACAATGAGAGAAAGGACCTAAGAGATTGCATTGTAAGTATATGAATGCAGTCCTAAGATTAGCTGCAATCGGTAGGTTATGCATCGGAGGGGGACCCTAGTGTTAGATACAAACCAGTACAAAGCATAAAGATGGATATATGCATTGACTGGTTATAGCAATTATTTTGAATTGAATCCAGAAAAAGCAATGCTATCAAACTAATCACTTCACCCAAGAGAGAGAAGAAACAAAAAATAAGAAAAACTTTACCAGAAATAGCAAGTATGATCTCTAGTTCAGGATACCAAAATGGAATAGACATATGCAGGATGAACAAGAACATACTGACCAGCAAGATGATCTTGTCTTTTTCTTTGCTAGGCTCCAAAGGGGACTGCAATTCAGAAATCATTGGCACTGAACTATGGGATACAGGCTTCAAAGCAGAATTTTTTGGTTCCACACTCCGCTGCTGAAAAGGAATCTCTGGAATCCGCTCCTCAAATGGTACTATTTCAAGTCTCCCAATCTCATTTCTTGCACCCAATCTAGAGACTGATATCCCCCTTCCCATCCTGTCCTCAAGTGACCTTGCAATTCTTTCCTCTACAGACCTTACAACAGTCTGTTGCTTCGATAATGGAAGCGTGGGAGAGAAACTCATTGCAGGTGAAGAAAAAGGAGACAATCCCTCTCCACTCTGCTGTGCTAGTTGTCTTTCCATCATGAGCTCTCGTCTAACTTCCAACTCCAACATGCGTCTTCGAGCTATCTCTTCAGCTATAATCTCCTCTTTAATTTTCTCCTTCTCAATCTCTCTCCAAATTGCCTCACGCATATTGGCAGGTTGGTTTTGGATATGATCAAGTTTGTTTTCAAATTGAGGCGCCATGTAGCCAGCTGAAACTTGTGATAAACAACGCAAAGAGCAACAACTTAGTCTCAAAATACAATATAAATTGAACAATGCAGGCACCATGAAGTCAATAGAACTCAGGAGCAACAAAAAAGCCAAACTTAGAAATTCGTCTCTTCCAAGTAACTACATTTCATCCCCTTCAGTTCTGTGCTTGGTTAACACAGGCATAGACAATTCCAGGACATTCAACGAATCAAAAGTCAATCTTTCTCTTAAATGAACACCATCAAGGATAAGACAAATACTTAAGTACTAGTTAGAAATAAGTAAAGAAGAAACAAGATTACAGAAGGAAAAAAAGGCAGCTGCTTTCGGAAACACTTTCAAATTAGAGTGTTTCCTATCTTTTGGGATAGGAAATAATGCTCTTCTTAGGATATAACAATCATTTTACCAGTTATCTAAAAGCAGCTGCTTAAACAATGGAACAACTTACAAACATTTTTTTTAAAAAAGTAATCTTGAAAGGTTTTTTTGTTACAAAAAGTCGAAACCTTACAATTTAGGATTTTCCGAATCTCGCACATTTACCAACTTTTCTGAAATAATAAGGATCACCCTCTTTACCCAATCACTATTGACACCAAGATAACAAACCACAAAACAACACTAATATTAATCTCCGCCTCCTCAATTAACTACATTTTCATCGAGATTAACCAAAATGTCTCCAAATGTACCTTGCAGAGGCTTAACACAGAACACAAGCAAAACCCAAAATCCCTTCTATCACTACAGAGTTGTTCATCGAACAGAGAAACTAAAAGAGCAAAAATCCTAGCCCCGCTTTACTAACTCTCACCCTCTTTACTCAATAACTATTGCCACTTCCAACACAACAAACCACACAAAAATAGTACCACTACTCTCCACCTCCTCAATTAACTACATTCTCATCAAGATTAACCACAATGTCTCCCAAAAGTACTCCACGTAAGCTAACACAAATACAACCCAAAAGCCCTTTTATCGCTATAGAAAAATTAATGCTAATACTACTCTCCGCCTCCTCAATTAACAACATTCTCATCAAGATTAACCAAAATGTCTCCAAATGTACTTCGCAGAGGCTTACACAGAACACAAACAAAACCCAAAATCCCTTCTATCTCTATAGGATTGTCCCATTGAGCAGAAAAATTAATGCTAATACTACTCTCCGCCTCCTCAATTAACTACATTCTCATAAGAGATTAACCACAATGTCTCCCAAAAGTACTCCACATAAGCTAACAAAAAACACAATTAAAAAACAAAACGCATTCTATAGCTATAGAATTGTCCATTGAACAGAAATAATGGTTACACTACTCTCCACCTCCTCAATTAACTACATTCTCATCAAGATTAACCACAACTTCTCCCGAAAGTACTCGGCATAAGCTAACACAAAACACAAATAAAACCCAAAATCCCTTCCATCAACACAGCATTGTCCATTGAACAGAAAAATAATGCTAAAACCATTCTCCACCTCCTCAATTAACGACATTCTCACCCAGATTAACCACAACGTCTCCCGAATGTACTCCACATAAGCAAACACAAAACACAAACAAAACCCAAAAATCCCTTCCATCAATACAAAATTGTCCATTGAAACAGAAAAATAAGGCTAACACTACTCTTTACCTCCACAATTAACTACATTCTCATCAAGATTAACGACAACATCTCTAGATTATACTCCTCAATAGCTAACACAAACAAAACCCAAAAATTCCTTCCATCAATACAGAATTGTCCATTGAACAGAAAAATGATGCTGACACTACTCTCCACCTCCTCAATGAACTACATCCTCATCTAACCACAACGTCTTCCAAATGTACACCACATAAGCTAAACACAAAACACATATAAAACCCAAAATCCCTTCTATCACTACAAAATAATGCTAACACTACTCTCCACCTCCTCAATCAGCTACATTCTCACCCAGATAAACAACAAATGTTTCCTAATATACTTCACATACTTAAGTGAACGATACTAGTTAGAAATAAGTAGAGAAGAAACAAGTTTACAGAAGAAAAAAAAAAGGTAGCTACTTTCAGAAACACTTTCTAAGTAGAATGATTCCCATCTTTTGGTGATACGAAATAATGCTCTTCTTAGGATACAACAAGCATTTACAGTTTATTAAAAGCAGCTGCTTTGACAATGTAACAACTTAAAAACATTAAAAAAAATTATCTTGAAAGGTCTTATTGTTTCAAAAAGTTGTAACCTTTCCAGCCAGATACTTCTTTCTACTTATTAGCTGTCCAAAACCAAATTGCCACATTTTTAATTTTTTTTTATGAAATAATTAAAAGATCTATTCCTTCTATTGCACGTCTAATGGAAGATTTTCCGAATCTCGCACATTGACCAACTTTCCTGAAAAGAAAAAGGATCATCCACTTAACTCAATCACTATTGACACTTTAATATAACAAACCACACAACAACATTAACACCACTCTCCACCTCCTCAATTAACTACATTCTTAGTTAACTATATTATCATCGACATTAACTAAAATGTCTCCAGATATACTTCATAGAGGCTAACAGAGACCACAAACAAAACCCAAAATCCCTTCTATCGCTATAAGATTGTCCTATTGAACAGAAAAATTAATGTTAATAGTACTCTCCGCCTACTCAATTAACTACATTCTCATAGAGATTAACCACAATGCATCCCGAAAGTACTCCATATAAGCTAACACACAACACAAATAAAACCCAAAAATCCCTTCCATCAATACAGAATTGTCCATTGAACAGAAATTTAACACTAACACTACTCTCCGCCTCCACAAGTAACTACATTCTCATCGACATAAACAACATCTCCCGAATGTACTCCACATAAGCTAACACAAACACAACCCAAAAATCCCTTCCATTAATACAAAATTGTCCATTGAACAGAAAAATTACTGTAACACTACTCTACGCCTCCTCAATTAACTACATCCTCATCGAGATTAACCACATCTGTCTCCTGAATGTACTCCACATAAGCTAAACACAAAATCCCTTCTATCTCTATAGGATTGTCCCATTGAGCAGAAAAATTAATGTTAATAGTACTCTTCACCTCGTCAATCAAATACATTCTCATCCAGATTAACCACAAATGTTTCTGAATATACTTCACATAGACCAACACAAAACACAAACAAAACCCAAATTCCGGATTGTCAGATTGAACACAAAAAGAATGGTAAAACTACTCTCCACCACCTCAATCAGCTACATTCTCATCCAGATTAACCACAAACCTTTCCGATATACTTCACATAGACAAACCCAAAACCCAAAATCCTTTCTTTCGTACAAATCATTCATCCACAGAAAAAAAAGCGAAAATTCAGAGAAAAGGAAGAAACCTCGAATGGCTTGTTGAGAGAAGTAAGTGAGAGACGGAAGCTGTGTATAACTCATCGGAGGCTGACGATGCTGTGCATAGCTCGTCATCGTCTGAGGCCGCGCCAGCGCCGGATGATCGCCGACCGATTCATACTTGTAATCCATCAAAACTCACTCAAATTTTTTGAAATTTTTCTTGAAATTCACAATGCCAAAACAGCAAAACGTTACATATATAGAGATTGAGAGCAAAAAAGGTAGGGTTTTTTTCTGGGCGAGATGAACAGTGATTTTGGGAATTTGTGTTGAAAAAATGAGACCTTTTTCTGACTCAAGTACAACACATTATAAAGCAGTCAGGTGAGTAGGATGTGAGAAAGAATTGCACTTAACGGGT
>JAJOOR010018009.1:0-13168 GCA_036250505.1 Solanum acaule
ACAACATAAATTCATCCATAATTGTTCATATAACATCAATCAAAGTCAGTTTATAACATCAATTTCACTTTAGAAAGAAGACCCACGTTTTTGGATTGTAAACTAGAAATTGGAGATTTTGAAATTCATCTTGAAGGGGACTCTTGGGGAAAGGAATCCCAAGAGTGATAAGCAACCATACCGTAGTTGATTCCTTGAGAATCAATGGAGAAACTCCAAGCAATTTGAGAAAGAACCTTGAAACCCTAGCTCCAATGTATTCTTCTTCTTCTAATGTTTTTAGAGAGAGATAGTTTAGAGAGAAGTGGGAGAGTTTTGATTTCTATTGGGTGTTGTGTATAATGACTAAAACTAATGAATTTAGACTTAAAAACATATATATAATTAACCTCTAAAATACCCAAAACACCCCTACTTAAATAGAACTTAGAAGGAAAAGTCCCAAAACTCCTTATTTAAATGGTCCCCATCAGGGACCACGGCCACCCTTCACAGGTCGTGAAAGTGCACCACGGGCCATGGTACTGCCCGAGGTGTAGGAGGCAGTAGCTCCCCTTTCGTACACAAGCCAGCACTTGGCCAAGCCAAGACCACGGAGCCTCCCACGATCGTTGGTCATGACCACGGTCCGTGGTGATGGCCTTGGTCATGACTTGGCCTTGTGGAGGCAAGGCCTTTAAGCCTTGGTGCAAATTGTTGTTCACGAGCCACCTCTCTCCCTCGTCAAGTGCACCACGCCCCGTAGTGGTGCCCGTGGTGCCTTGGGCAGTAGATACCCTAACAACTCCCAACTCCCTAAAAGCTAAGGGAGCTCCACGCCCACCTCCACGAGCCGTGAAGTGGACCACGACTCGTGGTCCCTCTCATGAAGGGTGAGGCAGTGTCTAGGACACTTGGAGGTCCCTCTCCCTTGACCAAGGAAACTCCACGAAGCATCCCACGGTCTGTGGTACTGACCACGAGCCGTGGTGATGGCCGTGGAGTTTGAGGCAGTAGCTCCAAGTTTTGGGGCAGCCTTGGCCTTAGGCCTTGGCTTGCCCCTTTTGCTTGGCACTACTCCCTCAAGCCTTAACTCATAGACCACCATAGCACACCTAGATGGTCTACTAACTTAGGGGAATTCATTTTATACCTCATTGACACTACGTTTAGGCTCTAGTTCAACCTACGAAATTTCCTGGGTGTTACAATATCCTACCATTAGGAACATTCGTCCCCGAATGTCACTTGGACTTCTTTCTAGGGAGACAATGACTCAAACTAGCAACACAACAACCAGTCACATCAACATCATCATATCATCATATCATATAGGAATTTAATCCACAACTTCACTATGATTAAAACTCTTTACTTCACATAAGTATAGGAGGAACTACCTTCTCCATATTCAATGAGCATCAACATATATATTAAGCAATCAACAAGTCATTTCTTTAACAAGACAACATCAAGCATGCTCATTAAAACTCTCATGAAGACTACATTACACAACATCTATGGGTGAAATTTTGAACCATGAGAAACAAAATTCATGAAAACTCAACATACAACTTAAGCATGAATTTTCACAAAAATATGCATATATAAGGAAATCATGTCATAATCATCAACACATATGATTTTCAATTTATACCAAATTAAGAGAGACTACTAACCTCAACTATGTCTAGGAGTAGGAGGAAAAAGATGAGGGTAGCGGGACTTCATGTCGGCCTCGGCCTCCCATGTTGCACCCTCAACTAGGTGGTTTCTCCATAACACTTTTACAGAGGCAACCTCTTTATTCCTCAACTTCTTAACTTGACGATCTAAGATTTCGACCGGAACCTCTTCATAAGAAATGTTATCATTCACCCCTAAACCTTCTAGATGGAGAATGGACACCGGGTCACCTATACACTTCTTTAACATAGAAATATGGTACACCGGGTGAACCGGGGCCAAATCAATGAGCAATTTCAACTCATAAGCGACCTTCCCGACACGCTTCAAGATCTCATAAGGCCCAACATACCGGGGGCTAAGTTTCTCCTTCTTACCAAACCTCATAGCCCCTTTCATCGGTGAGAGCTTCAAGTAGACCCAATCACCTACTTCAAATTCAAGATCTCTCATTCTATTATCGGCATAAGACTTTTGCCGACTATGAGCTGTTTTAAACCTCTCCCTTATAAGTTGAACTTTATCCGTGGCCTCATAGACTACCTTGGGACCAAGAAGAGCAAATTCACCTACCTCAAACCACCCAATTGTAGATCGACACCTTCTACCATAAAGTGCTTCAAAGCGTAACATAGCAATACTCGAGTGGTAGCTATTGTTGTAGGAAAATTCTATCAAAGGTAGGTGGTCATCCCAATTACCTTTGAAGTCAATGACACACGCTCTCAACATGTCCACTAGGGTTTAGATGGTGCGTTCCGCTTGACCATCCGTTTGAGGGTGAAATGCGGTACTACGTTTCACTTGAGTACCAAGCCCACTTTGGAAAGACCTCCCAAAATAGGAAGTAAATAGGGCACCTCTGTCCGAAATAATCGATAATGGGGCCCATGCAACTTCACAATCTCCTTAATGTACAACTTAGCATAATCTTCCGCCGAATAAGTAACCTTGACGATAAGAAAATAGGCTGATTTAGTCAATCTATCCACAATGACCCTAATGGAGTCATGTTGCCTATGGGTTCAATGCGAACCTACCACGAAGTCCATATTGACCTCTTCCCACTTCCAAGTGGGGATATCAATATCTTGAGTTAGACCTCCTGGTCCTGGTTGCTTGGCTTTGACTTGTAGGCAATTAGAGCAGCTAGCCACAAATTTTGCTATGTCTCTTTTCATTCTGTTCCACCAATAAATCTCATGTAAGTCGCGATACATTTTGGTGGCTCTTGGATGGATGGAGTATCGGGATCCATGGGCCTCCTCTAAGATTGTCTCTCTTAAGCCATCCACATCCGACACACATAACCTCCCTTGGTGACTAAGCACCCCATATTCTCCTTGAGAGAAAGTTTATATTGCTTTGTTGAGAACCGACTCTTTTAGTTCTATCAAAATAGGGTCAAGTTGTTGCTTGGACTTCACGTCAACAACAATCGATGACTCGGAATTATGACGGACCATGACACCTCCTTTTGGAGAATCTTCAAGTCGAACACCCAATCGGGGTATCCTATGTACATCATGGGCTAACTCCCTTTTCTCTTCTTCCACATGTGACACACTACCCATAAATACATGACTCAAAGCATCCGCAACCACATTTTCCTTTTTGGGGTGGTAAAGGACACTCATATCATAATCTTTCAGGAGTTCCAACCACCTCTTTTGTCGGAGATTCCACTCTTTTTGGCTAAAAACATATTCAAGACTCTTGTGGTCGGTAAACACATCCATATGTACCCCATAGAGATAGTGTCTCCAAATTTTTAAAGAAAAGACTACGGCCGCTATCTCAAGGTCATGAGTTGGATAATTCTTCTCAAGCACCTTGAGTTGTCTCGAGGCATAAGCTATAACCTTGCCATGCTGCATGAGGACACAACCCAAACCCACTCGGGAAGCGTCATGATATACTGCAAATCCTTCGGTGCCCTCCGGTAAGGTCAAAATCGGAGCGGAGGTGAGCTTGTCTTTCAACAATTGGAAGCTACTTTCACAAGATTACGACCATTCGAACTTGGACTTCTTTTGAGTTAAGGCCATTAATGGAGATGCAATAGATGAAAATCCCTCAACAAACCTCCGATAGTAACCGGCCAAACCCAAAATGCTTCGGATGTCGGAAGGACTAAAAGGTCTAGGACAACTTTTGACCGCATCGGTTTTCTTTGGATCAACTTCTATACCCTCACTAGAAACAATGTGACCAAGGAAAGCAACTGATCTTCGCCGAAACACAAACCTGCTAAACTTAGCATAGAGTTGGTGATCTTTGAGGACTTGCAAAACTATTCTCAAATGATTCATGTGATCATCCTCACTTTTAGAGAATATCAAGATGTCATCAATAAACACAATAACAAATAAGTCTAGATAATTTGTAAGCACACGATTCACAAGGTCCATGAAAGCCGCCGGGGCATTTGTAAGACCAAAGGACATCAACAAGAACTCATAATTACCATATCTTGTTCGCAAGGCGGTTTTCGAAACAACAACACCTCACACCCTAAGTTAGTGATAAGCCGACCTCAAATCAATTTTTGAAAAGTAACTCGCACCTTGAAGTTGATCAAATAAGTCATCAATCCTAGGGAGTGGATACTTGTTCTTGATGGTCACCTTATTTAATTGTTGGTAATCAATACACATACGAAGAGATCCATCCTTCTTCTTCACAAATAACACCGGTGCACCCAAAGGAGATATACTAGGTTGGATGAAACCCTTATCCATCAAATCATTGAGTTGAGATTTTAATTGCTTCAATTCCGCCAGGATCATCCGGTAAGGAGGGATTGAAATGGGTTGTGTATCTGGCAATAAATCTATGCCGAAATCTATTTCTCGTTCGGGAGGAATCCCGGGTAAGTCATCCGGAAGCACTTCCGGAAAATCCTTCACTACGGGGACCGACTCCAAAGAAGGAATCTCGCACCCAAGATCCTTGACCCTCACAATGTGATAGAGACAACCCTTAGAAATCAACATATAAGCTTTTAGACATGAAATGATCCTTCCCCTAGGTACGGAATTTCCTCCCTTCCATTCTAAATTGGGTTCATTAGGAAATTGAAACTTCACAATTCGGGTCCTACAATCTATAGACACAAAACAAGCATGAAGCCAATCCATCCCCAATATAACATCAAAGTCTAACATATCAAGTTCCACCGAATCAACCAAAGTGACTCTATTGGGCAATGATATGGGACAACCCCTATACACTCTTTTAGCAATTATGGAATCAGCCACCAGGGTAGAAACCGAAAAGGGTTCATTTAAGACATCGGGAAGCATATCAAACTTCATAGCCACTAAAGGGGTTACAAAAGACAAAGTGGCACCGGGATCCAATAATGCATAAACATTAATTGAAAATACTTGTAACAAACCGGTCACAACATCCGGAGAACTCTCTTGATCACCTCGGGATTGGAGAGCATAGAAGCGATTCTTATTAGGAGCATCGGGATTTGGGCCACTTGCTTGTGCTTGAGCATTTTCCTTTCCTTGAGCCTTTAGCGTAGCGCAGTCCCTCCTCATGTGGCCGCTCTTACCACAACTATAGCAATTACCTATGCCAACTAGGCACTTGCCTTCATGTTTTGGGCCACACATTGTACAAATAGGCTTCTCAACATAAGGACCACCACCTTTTGCTTTTTAAGGCTTGGGGGTAGACACTTTACCTTTGTTGACCCTTGGAGTGTTAGGAGGACCTTGGTTGAAAAACCTATTTTTGAAATTTGGCTTATCTTGGATTTCAAATCTAACCGTAGAAGAATTTCCATCATCGGCCCTTGACCGCTTCAATTCTCTACCAATTTTCTTAAGCTTTTGCTCCTCAATTTATTCGGCTTGAACCATAGGACGAGAAATGTCCATGCTTGGGATTAGCATAGCCGACCTACATTCATTCACCACAAGATCGGATACCCCCATAACAAATTTATTCATTGTACCTCTAGAGTTCGACACCAAAGTAGGAGCATGCTTGGACAATTGAGTGAACTTGAGGCCATACTTTTTCACACTCATACCTCCTTGATGAAGGTTGATGAATTCGTGCATTTTCCTCTTCCTTAGTTCCAAGGGGAAAAACCTATCAAGAAAAGCCATCTTGAATGTAGCCCAACTTATCGGACCCTCTCTAATAGGTCTCCCCTCCTTCCATTGTTCATACCACACTTGTGCCACATCTTTGAGTTGATAGGTGACTAACTCTTCCTTTTCTTGAGAAGACACACCCATAGCCTCTAGAACCTTAAACACTTCGTCAATGAATCCTTGTGGATCCTTTTCCACTTTGGAACCAAAGAAAGTAGGAGGATTCATCCTTGTGAAATCCCTTATCCTAGAAGCGGTAGTGCTTGCATTTGGGTTCACTTGCACCATAGCATCCCTAGCAACTTTAGTTGCCAACACTTGAGTCAAGTTATGAATAGCCCACCTTATCTCAACATTAGACATAGCCCCTTCTTCAATAGGAAGTTGAGGGTTTTGAGGAGCTTGAAGGGGAACCGCCTCATTCACATTCTCCTCACCGGCCCTCCTTGTATTGTTCCTTCTTGTATTCATTGCCTATAAGCACAAGACAAGGATTAGAAGAAAAGGACTAGGTAGAGATAAGACTCTTAGGCACAACTATGGAATAACAAAAGAGTGAAAGTTCCTAAGCATCTTGTAGCCTCTCATTCATAAGTGTGGCGTGCTTCACACCCATAAACAAGACTCTACTCAACGTGGTATCTTGTGACATGAATCCTACATTATTCTCAACCTTATGCTCTGATAACAAGTTTGTAACGACCCTAGAGCACCCCCTAGTCGTTATCGGCGTATTCGACCTCGAAGAGGTCTTATACAAGCCCTTAGCATATATCATAGAATAAAAACACGGAAAATTTAAAACTTTTACTTTGGAAGTTCAACTTCACTTCATATATGAAAAATAGAAACTAACTTCGTCACAATGTACCATCTAGACATAGAAGTTTCGAAAATGGGACTTAGCCCTGACATCAATAAGAAGTCTAGAAATAGGAAAGTACAACAATGTCTTTCAACGTAAGCAAAGAACTAAACATAGAGCTAGATCATAGGTTCTTGTCCTCGGACTTGAGGACTCACCAACTTGGGGAAGCAACTCCAAGTGTTTTGAGAAGTAAGCTTGAATCCTCAACGGCCCGAACATAAATGTTTGGGGAAAATGGAGAAAATATGGGTTAGTACAACACACGTACTAATTATGGCTAATATGCATAAAAACCATTGAAACATGCATAAAAGGACATTTTAGTCAAAACATGCTTTTTACCAAGTAAATCGAATATGCACACAAAGTAAGCATCATAGTACAAACCAACATAATATCATCCCAACATGTAGACAACCCAAGCAATACTAGTTCAATGCAAGGACTAGAATCCCATAACCTTATTCAAAGACATGTGTCACATTAAGTAACCTACTTCATGCATACATTCATAAGATGATATTTCATCATAACTTATCATATTCATAATGATGATACATAACATAGCTTCAACATGCATAAGTCATAATCATCATAATCGCAAGAGAACACTACTACAACCATCTCTTAGGATCCCACAAGTGCAATGTGAAACAGAAGTCACATACCATCCCTTACACTATGTAGAAACCCTTAAGAAAGCCTTAGTAATAGTTCACACCTTTCATACCTTCATTTACTTCCCCAAGGTGTAACCATTCGTACATAGCTATCTAGGTGGATCCACTAAGCTAAAGTCCTATGTGGGCACATAGTTAAGGGTCAAGGAGATTGCTACTATAAACCCTATCTTACTAAACGTGGGGATTTCCATCTCATGAGACAACACGTACCGTGGGTAATTCGGACTTGCTAAACGTGAGGAAACCCATGTGGGGAGCCAGACATACTAAATGTGAGACCTCCATATCGTCAAATCATATAGGAATTTAATCCACAACTTCACTATGCTCAAAACTCTTTACTTCACATAAGTATAGGAGGAACTACCTTCTCCATATTCAATGAGCATCAACATATATATTAAGCAATCAACAAGACATTTCTTTAACAAGACAACATCAAGCATGCTCATTACAACTCTCATGAAGACTACATTACACAACATCTATGGGTGCAATTTTCAACCATGAGAAACAAAATTCATGAAAACTCAACATACAACTTAAGCATGAATTTTCACAAAAATATGCATAGTCAAGGAAATCATGTCATAATCATCAACACACATGATTTTCAATTTATACCAAATTAAGAGAGACTACTAACGTCAACTATATCTAGGAGTAGGAGGAAAAAGATGAGGGGAGTGGGACTTCCTGTCGGCCTCGGCCTCCCATGTTGCACCCTCAACAATGTGGTTTCTCCATAGGACTTTTACGGAGGCAACCTCTTTATTCCTCAACTTCTTAACTTGACGATCTAAGATTTCGATCGGAACTTCTTCATAAGAAAGGTTCTCATTCACCCCTAAACCTTCTAGAGGGATAATGGACACCGGATCACCTATACACTTCTTTAACATAGAAATATGGAACACCGGGTGAACCGGGGCCAATTCAATGGGCAATTTCAACTCATAATTGACCTTTCTGACACGCTTCAAGATCTCATAAGGCCCAACATATCGGGGGCTAAATTTCCCCTTCTTACCAAACCTCATCACTCATTTCATGGGTGAGATCTTCAAGTAGACCCAATCACCTACTTCAAATTCAAGATCTCTCTTTCTATTATCGGCATAAGACTTTTGCCGACTATGAGTTGTTTTCAACCTCTCCGTTATAAATTGAACTTTCTCTATGGCCTCATAGACTACCTTGGGACCAAGAAGAGCAAATTCACCTACCTCAAACCACCCAACCGGAGATCGACACCTTCTACCATAAAGTGCTTCAAAGGGTTCCATAGCAATACTCGAGTGGTAGCTATTGTTGTAGGAAAATTCTATCAAAGGTAGGTGGTCATCCCAATTACCTTTGAAGTCAATGACACACGCTCTCAACATGTCCTCTAGTGTTTGGATGGTGCGTTCTGCTTGGCCATCCGTTTGAGGGTGAAATGTCGTCCTAAGTTTCACTTGAGTACCAACCCCACTTTGGAAAGACCTCCCAAAATGGGAAGTAAATTGGGCACCTCTATCTGAAATAATCGACAATGGGGCCCATGCAACTTCACAATCTCCTTAATGTACAACTTCGCATAATCTTCGGCCGAATAAGAAACCTTGATGGGAAGAAAATGGGATGATTTAGTCAACCTATCCACAATGACCCAAATGGAGTCATGTTGCCTATGGGTTCGAGGCAAACCTACCACAAAGTCCATATTGACCTATTCCCACTTCCAAGTGGGGATATCAATATCTTGAGTTAGACCTCCCGATCCTTGGTGGTCGGCTTTGACTTGTTGGCAATTTGAGCACCTAGCCACAAATTTTGCTATGTCTCTTTTCATTCCATTCCACCAATAAATCTCACGTAAGTCGTGACACATTTTGTTGGCTCCCGGATGGATGGATTATCGGGACCCATGGGCCTCCTCTAGGATTGTCTCTCTTAGGCCATCCACATTCGGCACATATAACCTCCCTTGGTGCTTAAGCACCCCATCTTCTCCTTGAGATAAAGTTTCTATTTCTTTGTTGAGAACCGACTCTTTTAGTTCCATCAAAATAGGGTCAAGATGTTGCTTAGACTTCAAGTTAACAAGAACCGATGACTCAGAATTATGACGGACCATGACACTTCCTTTTCAGGAATCTTCAAGTCGGACACCCAACTGGGCTATCCTATGTACATCACGGGCTAACTCCCTTTTCTCTTCTTCCACATGTGACACTCTACCCATAGATACACGACTCAAAGCATCCGCAACCACATTTTCCTTTCCAGGGTGGTAAAGGACACTCATATCATAATCTTTCAATAGTTCCAACCATTTCCTTTGTCGGAGATTCAATTCTTTTTGGCTAAAATCATATTAAAGACTCTTGTGGTCGGTAAACACATCCACATGTACCCCATAGAGATAGTGTCTCCAAATCTTTAAAGCAAAGACTACGACCGCTAGCTCAAGGTCATGAGTTGGATATTTCTTCTCATGCACCTTGAGTTGTCTCGAGACATAAGCTATAACCTTACCATGCTGCATGAGGACACAACCCAAATCCACTCGGGAAGCGTCATGATATACTGCAAATCCTTCGGTGCCCTCCGGTAAGGTCAAAATCGAAGCGGAGGTGAGCTTGTCTTTCAACAATTGGAAGCTCCTTTCACAAGATTCCGACCATTCGAACTTGGACTTCTTTTGAGTTAAGGCCATTAATGGAGATGCAATAGATGAAAATCCCTCAACAAACCTCCGGTAGTAACCAGCCAAACCCAAAAAGCTTCGGATGTCGGAAGGACTCAAAGGTCTAGGCCAACTTTTGACCGCATCGGTTTTCTTTGGATCAACTTCTTTACCCTCACTAGAAACAATGTGACCAAGGAAAGCAACTGATCTTAGCCAAAACTCACACCTACTAAACTTAGCATAGAGTTGGTGATCTTAGAGGACTTGTAAAACTATTCTCAAATGATTCATGTGATCATCCTCACTTTTAGAGAATATCAAGATGTCATCAGTAAAGACAATAACAAATGAGTCTAGATAATTTCTAAATACACGATTCATAAGGTCTATGAAAGCCGCCGGGGCAATTGTAAGACCAAAGGACATCACCAAGAACTCAAAATGACCATATCTTGTTCGAAAGGCTGTTTACGGAACATCAACACCTCTCACCCTAAGTTGGTGATAACCCGGCCTTAAATTAATTTTTGAAAAGCAACTCGCTTCTTGAAGTTAATCAAATAAGTCATCAATCCTAGGGAGTGGATACTTGTTCTTAATTGTCACCTTATTTAATTGTCGATAATCAATACACATACGAAGAGATCCATCCTTCTTCTTCACAAATAACACCGGTGCACCCTAAGGAGATAAACTAGGTTGGATGAAACCCTTATCTAACAAATCTTTGAGTAGAGATTTTAATTCCTTCAACTCCTCCAGGGCCATCCGGTAAAGAAGGATTGAAATGGGTTGTGTATCTGGCAATAAATCTATGCCAAAATCTATTTCCTATTTGGGAGGAATCCCGAGTAAGTCATCGGGAAAGACTTTCAGAAAATCCTTCACTACGGGGACCGACTCCAAAGGAGGAATCTCGGACTCAAGATCCTTGACCCTCACAATGTGATAGAGACAACCCTTAGAAATCAACTTATAAGCTTTTAGACATGAAATGATCCTTCCCCTAGGGACGAAATTTCCTCCCTTCCATTCTAAAATGGGTTCATTAGGAAATTGAAACTTCACAATTCGGATCCTACAATCTATGGACGCAAATCAAGCATGAAGCCAATCCATCCCCAATATAACATCAAAGTCTAACATATCAAGTTCCACCAAATCAACCAAACTGGCTCTATTGGGAAATGATATGGGACAACCCCTATACACTCTTTTAGCAATTATGGAATCAGCCACCGGGGTAGAAACCGAAAAGGGTTCATTTAAGACATCGGGAAGCGTATCAAACTTCATCGCCACTAAAGGGCTTACAAAAGACAAAGTGGCACCGTGATCCAACAATGCATAAACATAATTGAAAATACTTGTAACATACCGTTCACAACATCCGGAGAACTCTCTTGATCACCTCGGGATTGGAGAGCATAGAAGCGATTCTTCTTAGGAGCATCGGGATTTGGGCCACTTGCTTGTGCTTGAGCATTTTCCCTTCCTTGAGCCTTTAGCATAGGGCAGTCCCTCCTCATGTGGCCGCTCTTACCACAACTATAGCAATTACCCATGCCAACTAGGCACTTGCCTTCATGTTTTGGGCCACACTTTGTACAAATAAGCTTCTCAACATAAGGACCACCACCTTTTGCTTCTTGAGGCTTGGGGGTAGACACTTTACCATTGTTGACCCTTGGAGTGTTAGGAGGACCGTGGTTGGAAAACCTCTTTTTGAACTTTGGCTTATCTTGGATTTCAAACCTAACCTTAGAAGAATTTCCATCACCGGCCCTTGACCTCTTCAATTCTCTACCAATTTTCTTAAACTTTTGCTTCTCAATTTGTTCGGCATGAACCATAAGACGAGAAATGTCCATGCTTGGGATTATCATAGCCGACCTACATTTATTCACCACAAGATCAGATACCCCCATAACAAATTTATTCATTGTAGCTCTAGAGTTCGACAACAAAGTACGAGCATGCTTGGACAATTGAGTGCACTTGAGGCCATACTCCTTCACACTCATACCCCCTTGACGAAGGTTGATCAATTCTTGCATTTTCCTCTCCCTTAGTTCCAAGGGGAAAAACCTATCAAGAAAAGCCATCTTGAATGTAGTCCAACTTATCGGACCCTCTCTAATAGGTCTCCCCTCCTTCTATTGCTCATACCACACTTATGCCACATCTTTGAGTTGATAGGCGGCTAACTCTGCCTTTTCTTGAGAAGACACACCCATAGCCTCTAGAACCTTAAACATTTCATCAATGAATCCTTGTGGATCCTCTTCCACTTTGGAACCAAAGAAAGTAGGGGGATTCATCCTTGTGAAATCCCTTATCCTAGAAGCGGTAGTGCTAGCATTTGGGTTCACTTGCACCCTAGCATCCCTAGCAACTTGAGTGGCCAACACTTGAGTCAAGTTAGAATAGCCCACCTTATCTCAACATTAGACATAGCCCCTTCTTCAATAGGAAGTTGAGGGTTTTGAGGAGCTTGAAGGGGAACCGCCTCATTCACATTCTCCTCACCGGCCCTCCTTGTATTGTTCCTTCTTGTATTCATTGCCTATAAGCACAAGAGAAGGAATAGAAGAAAAGAACTAGATAGAGATAAGACTCTTAGGCACAACTATAGAATAACAAAAGAGTGAAAGTTCCTAAGCATCTCGTAGCCTCTCATTCATAAGTGTAGCGTGCTTCACACCCATGAACAAGACTCTACTCGACGTGGTATCTCGTGACATGAATCCTACATTATTCTCAACCTTATGCTCTGATACCAAGTTTGTAACGACCCGAGAGCACCCCCTAGTCGTTACCGGCGTATTCGACCTCGAAGAGGTCTTATACAAGCCCTTAGCATTCATCATAACATATATCATAGAATAAAAACACGGAAAATTTAAAACTTTTACTTTGGAAGTTCAACTTCACTTCATATATGAAAAATAGAAACTAACTTCGTCACAATGTACCATCTGGACATAGAAGTATAAAAAATGGGACTTAGCCCTTACATCAATAAGAAGTCTAGAAATAGGAAAGTACAACAATGTCTTTCAACGTAAGCAAAGAACTAAACATAGAGCTAGATCATAGGGTCTTGTCCTCGGACTTGAGGACTCACCAACTTGGGGAAGCAACTCCAAGTGTCTTGAGAAGT
>JAJOOR010018011.1:0-16082 GCA_036250505.1 Solanum acaule
TCGGCCATCTCTCCTTTTTTCTATCTCTTGGCCTTTTTCTTTTCCCTCAAGCTCACTTTTTACCTCTCCCTTTTGTTTTCCCATTGTTTCCCTCAATCTTTTTTTATCTTCAAACACTTGAGAATGAGATAATGGTGCAAGAGTATACTTCGTACCATTATGCAGAAGACTATTCCTATTCTTTCTCCCATGATGAGTAGTATCCCTATCATACTGCCAAGGTCGGCCAAGTAAAAAATGACATGCTTGCATTGGAACTACATCACAAAGAATTTCATCTTCATACCTAACAACATTGAATGAAATCATGCATTGTTTGTTTACTTTTACTTCTCCATAATCATTCAACCATTGGAGCCTATATGGGGTAGAGCGCTTCATGCATGCAATTCCTAGTTTATCCACCAAGTATGAACTCACCACATTTGCACAACTTCCCCTAATAATCATAGAATAAGTTTTCCCTTTTATCTTACACCTAGTATGAAACAAATTCTCTCTCTGCCCTTCATCAACACTACCCAAATTGATAGTCATAATTCTCCTAACCACCCCAATTATACCATCAGTAGGTAGTTCCAAATCATCTTCCTCACTTACACCTTCTCCTTCTTCTTTTTCCCCCTCACTTTTTTCACTCTCATATTCTCCATTCTCTCTAAGTATGATGTTTCTTCTACTTGGACATTCATGTTTCATATGCCCCCTTCCATGACATTTGTGACATTGAATAGAACTTGAAGGTTTAGAAGATGTAGGATTAAAGGTTTTACCTCCCTACTCAACCTTACCTTTACCTCTATCGTCTTAAGGTTTGGAAGGAACTTTCCCCTCTTGAGTTGACCATGGCTTCTTAGAGATAGTGTTTGGTTGACTTCTCCATGAGTTATTTTGCTGTTTTTTCTTAATTTGTTTTTCAACTTTTACAGACAAATCTACTAACTCATCTAAAGTTACATATTGTTGTATCTCTAATACATTAGCAATTTCTGTATTTAAACTATTTAAAAATCTAGCTATTGTAGCCTCTTCTTCCTCCATGCAGTTAGCTTGGATCATAACCATATCCATGCTTTTGAAGTACTCATCGACCGACATGGAGCCTTGCATCAAGTGTTGAAGGCGAGACTGTAGATCTCTTTAGAAGTATGATGGAATAAATCTATTCCTCATTACCCTCTTAATCTCTGCCCATGTAGCAATAGGTGGTAGCTCCTCTTGCAATCTGTCCCTAGCAAGCTTTTTCCACCAAGAAGCAGCATAATCAGAAAACTCAACAACAACAAGTTTAACTTTCTTACCCTCAGAGTAGTTATGGCAATCAAAGATGGCTTCAACTTGTCTCTCCCAATCAAGGTACAAGTCTGGATCCCTTGTCCCCTTGAAAGATGGCATCTTCATCTTTATACTATTTATATTATCATCTTCTACTCTACCTCTTTTTCCCCTCCTATCTCTTCTTTCTTGATTAAATTCAACATCAAAATCATCATTATTATCTTCAAAATTTACAAAACGCGTATGGGTACATTCCTTCTAACTTGGGGTCTAACATTATTTGGGGTACAACATCATTCTCCCTCCTAATTGCAGCAGCTATGGTGTCATTCTGCTCAATAATCATATCCCTCATCTCTTGAAATTGAAGGTTCCATCTCTCAAATTGTTGGTGCACAGCTTGAAGGGTGAAGTCATTACTTCGTTTGACCTCGGCTTCTAATCGAGCCCTTTCCTCATCACCACAAGAATTAGACATCGAAAAAAAAGAATAAATGATCAAGTATCACACTTTTAATATGGCTTTTACCCTTTTTTAAACTCACCCACACTTGCCTTTTTCCACTCAAAATAACCTTTGAACGAGAATACTTTGTAGATTTATAATTAAATCAGAACGTATATCAAGTTCGTAGTAATAAAGTATAGAATCTTGGGGTACAAAAGACTAGTCCTAGAACAAGTAGGATTTAGTTGAAACAAACCACGAATAAAAAAGGAACTTATTTTAGAATTATAAGAACAAAAAAAAGAAAAAAATTCCTCTTATTCTTAAAGATCTAGAATCCCCTCTTCTTGCTACCTTCTTGCTTGGAAACAAATTAATGCAAAACTTGGAGAGCAAGTAATAAGATTTCTTGCATAGCAAGTAAAAGCTTTCTTGGGTATCAAGTAATCAAATTTCTTGGAGGATAAGTAGCCAGATTTCTTAGAGAGCAAGTTATAACTTTTTTTTAGTTATTGTTCACACTACTGTTCACAATATAAGAAGAAATCCCAAGATTTATCAAGAACGGAATCTTGATAAAACCGCTCTGATACCACTTGATAACAACAGGGTTAAGGAGACCACAATTAAAGAATTGAATATTAGGACGCGGAAGCACAAAAGAAAAGAAACAAAAAGAAACTAACTAAAGATATGGGAAATTAGAAGGAAAGATCCAAGAATTTCCAAGGATTAGATGTTCTAAGGCCTTGAAAAGATCCAAGTAACAACGTATAGATTTATGGAAGAAATCTAATGCCTTTACTTGAGAAAACGAATCAAAACGATAGATTCGGATCTTGACCGCTTTTATGAGTAACTAAAGACAATAGTATGTAGAAACTAATCACCTTCTAAAGTATACCAAAAAGAAACCAAAGATATCACAAGAAGAGGTTACTTTATACCTTAAACTATGAAACTAGTAAAGGTTTAAAGATAAACTCTCAAAGAACAAGTCACAAAGGTTCAAAGAAGTCTCTCAAATATTATTAATGTCAATCTCCCTTTAATGAATGAAAAGGACTCCTATATATAGGAGAAGGGGAGAGCACGTCCAAGATCCCTTATAAGAAGCTAAAAGGTCAGCCAAACCCTAGAAAGACAATTACATGTAATCCTACTCTAGAAAGGAAATAAAGTAATCTAACTAGGAACAAATTTAGTACTTCTAGGAAAGCATTAAATGGTACTTAGGAGACCATAAATAGACTAAGGAAAATATTAATAACCTATATATAAATAAATAAATAAGGTAAATCCCAACTAGGAAAAGAATCTTGACAATCTTGGAAAGTTTGACTAGTCTTCTCTCAAAACTTGGGCAGGAAGCAACTCTTGTTGTGGATGGTTCTTGGACTCTTCTTGACCTTATTTGCACGAAATTGGACCTTAAAATTCCTCATCTTGGGCTTGAATTTGGGCCACAAATAGTTATAGCATTTGGACAATTCCACTCCCTTAGGCTTGAGCTCTTCTTCCCCAATAAGACACCTTTGGATCAGCGATTGAAGTCTATTGAGCGTATCATTGAACTCCTTTGTTTGAGATCTTGTTATGGGACTCTTTGGAGTTTCTAAAGCTTCATCCTTGTCCTTCAATGGAGTAGAGCTTCCTTGGATGCTATCACACCGGGATCAAAATAATAGGATGTCCACAGAACTGGATCATACCAACAAATGTAGAACACAAAGACTCCCTGATCGACATGCAATGCACATTTAATCCAACTATGGATTTCATCATATGCAAAGAGATAGTAAAGGAAGGTACAAACTTCACCTTCTCTTAGCAAATATCTCCTACCCCCATGAGATGCACATTCAACAAAATCATGCTTAGGGTAAAAAATAGAAAAGGGGTCTAGGAAGCTATCCTTCCCTACACACAATGTAGGCTCTTCAAGTGGATGGTAAAACCTCAAGAATGGCTTTCCTAAATAGGGAAAGGAATTAACAATTTCAACCACCATTGTCCCGCCACTTCGACCAAACATTCCAACACAAAGGCCCACTACAAGGGTCAAATGGAAAGGCAAGCCATGCACTAGGATCAAGTGCACATCCATTTATCAAGTTGGCACTCTTTCCTTCCAACAATATACTCTACTCAACAGCATGATCATCATCATATGTAAACAAGTCATAGAGAAATGTGTCTCGCAAATCAACCTCCTCTAGGGTGTTTTCATGTGTATGACTACCAATAGGCTCAAAAGCATTGGTCATACTATCAAGGAGTGAAACAAACCCAGAAGAAGAAGTAACGGAAAAACACACACCACCTTCCTCCTCATCACATTCCTTCCCCACAAGAGTACTCTCATCTACCAAGAAGAGCTTTCCATCTTTGGGAGGGAAAGCCTTACACCATAGTGGGTTACTATCACAAGTATAGCTATCAAGAACTATACTGCTCTCAAGATTCACACCACTAGGTATATCACTAGGAGTGATTTCATTATCTTCAAATTGGATATTGTACTTAAAGAGGGAAATCCACCACTAGGGAAGAGTTAACACATGCAAGTTCACCCTCAGAAAGACACGTATCAGTTTTCGAAGCATTTTCAAGCACATGATCTCTATGAGCAAAGCAAGTAATTGGATCTTCCACAATAGTATATATGCTCAAAGAATAACTCCTAGTCAGATGATCAACATTCTCATTAGTGCCACCAACTTGAGGTTCCTTAATCATATTTCAAGGACCCTCAACCAGTGAACTACACTTACAAACAGGTTGATCAACACAACCAATACAAAATAATGTGCTAGCATTCAAAGCATAGGTGTCAATACTAGGTGGATACAAATCGATCATACGAGAAGAATCAATTCGGTCATCAATAGGATCAACTAGTGTATCCACATTCTCAACAAGCACATTATCAACACATGGTAAAGAATCAATAGGCTCACATAAAGACGAGCTAAAATTCACACTTTGTTCATTTGCAATAGTAAAAGTGTTAAGATTAGCTATTGTACCTTGACGCCCGTAAGAGAGATATTCTTTACCTTGGATATTGGAACATTCCATTAGTGCATCCATCACACCTTTGACTGTAGGCTCTTTGGCTGGAACCTATGTTCCTCCATTCATTACGCTTGTACCTACATAAGAATCCTTACCAAGTGAAGGATGAACAGAAATGTTAGATTGAGATTGTAGCAACCCTCTCACTTCACTCCTCTCAAGCTCTCTTTTTTCCACTCTAAAGTTGCCACCTTGCTTTCCCTTACACCTCTCATTCTTTTGTCTCTCACTTTTCACTTTAGGAAGAGGAAATAGAGGTGTTCTACAATGATCCACAACACACTTGTGCCCATTCTGCTCGTTTGGGACCCTATGTTCAGTGTACCAATTGGCTCCAAAACTTAAGTGACAAGAAGCCCTGGGCATTATATCACACCAAACCTCCTCATAGTATTTGCTACGTGTGAAAGAGACTCTTGCCCATTCGATAACCTTACATCCCTCCATGGTGTATAGATAAGTCCTTTGTAGTCGAGGTAGTCCCAAATAGGCTACCACCTCTGAAGTGATGTAGTTCAGATTATACCCATCATTGAGGACAATGTCAAGTCCCAAAGTCCTACAAATGCAAATCTTTGTCCTAAGAATTGGTCTTCTTGGATCGACGTTGGGAAGCATGATGTACCCTTTTGGCACATACTTGAACCTCATTAGCCTCTTCAATTCTTCCCATGTCAATTGGTGGGTATTTTCTTGGAGTGCGCAGAGCCTTTCCTCTGGAGTCCACCAACCCAATGCAAGACCCTTCAAATGAGAGAGGGCATACAAAGGTCGCTCTGGACCTCTCAAATCATGGCATTGGAAAATCTGCTCACATTGCCACTCACAATCAAGATATGCATCTGGATCACGTCTTCCTTCAAAGATAGGAAAATCAATCATTTTGGTACCGAGACCCTTGACGAGGACCTCCCATATCATAGTTACATGGGTCTGAGGCAATTGAGGACATGCTGCCTTATAACTCCTTTGTACCTATAAAATGACAACTCACCGAAAAAACAACAAACAACGTTAGCGCTAGTACATTGAACTCACAATCGCTCGTGTTTACAAACCTTTGATTGCCTCTCAAATTGGTGCGGCTAATGTTGAAGATTGCTTATAATACTCAGTTGATCACAAGGTCTTGATTCTACTCTTGGTCCGAATAGATTTTTATTTCAAGAAGAACGGACGACTCAATAAAAGCAAACGAACTTGGGTCAAGAATTAACTACGAAGTAAAACGAATAAAAGCACTAACAAAGAAGTGAGTTCAAGAACTAATTGTCTACAAGTAGAGTAGTTACGAGTTGAAATCGTCACACCCCAACCATAGGTAAGGTGGACAAGTACAATATGAACATATGATTTACAAGTGACCTGTGATTAGAAAGTAAACTACTATGCATATAGATTTACTGATGAGAAGCTTCATATAAACACATATTGACTAGCTGAACTGATACCTGTGACAAGTGAAACTATGAATACAAACGATAGCTTTACAATGTCTACAAAGCCTCTACTAGAATCCATGACTGTACAACTATGAAATATGCATAGTAAAGACTCGGCAAATCCCCGAATCAACCTGGAACTCACCAACAATCGCTGAGTATCATGTGCTTCTATTAGGGATATCTTCTAGTTGAGTACCTGTACCTGCAGCATGAAATGCAGCATCCCCAATAAGGGTCGTCAGTATGAAAGAATGTACTGAATATGTAAGGCATAATACAACCATATGTAAAATGAGAGCTCAAGTGAAACCAAATAGCAATAGATAAGGATTAGAGACCACCTTTGCTTATACTTGTGGAATCGTGTATGTTACATTCTTTTCTTTACTTTTCTTTGCATTATAATATTTATAAGACATATGATACAAATGACCAGCTGATTAGTGGTAGAAGAGGATGACCCATGGTAGACATTATAACCCCTGGGATGTTGTCCTCATAATTCCACAAATTGGGATCGGCCCATGCTAGGCTTTCGCCCCTGAGCAGCCACCCTCTTATACCAATTGGAATCGGCCCATGCTAGGCTTTTGCCCCTGAACTGCCACCCTTCTATACCAATTGGGATCGACCCATGCTAGGCATTTACCCCTGGGCTGCCACCCATAATTATACAGATAGCTTCCCTTAAATTCTTTATCTTTGAGGTTGTTGTTTTAATGTTCATAACTCTTTCGAGATTGTTCTTTAGATAATCATAACTCTTTTGAGATTGTTCTTTTGATGATCAGTATCTCTTTTGAGATTGTTGTTTTGGTGGTCATAATCATTGTTGAGATTTGGAACTATGGACCAGTAGTAGAAGACATATGAATATGGACTTATGATAATAACAATGACATGGAAGCAAATGTGACATGAACATGTAATACTTAGGAGCATAGGACTCAGTTAAGCATTTTGACATCTCAAATTAAAGCACATATCAAGTGAAGACATTTAACATTCAGCTAAGAGATTTGTACTCTATATCGTAGCCAGATACTCACTAACTAATATCAAATACAAGGTATACATGAAAGTGGAATCAATGGAGAACGTGGGCAGATTCAACTTAAGGACGGATACATATTCCAAGTAAGTACATATAAAATGTACAACAGAGCAAGTAGGGATCTTGTGAGGTAACATTATATTCCAACACAATGCGAATAATAACCAATAAAGGGAACATATGAACATGTGACAAGATGAAATATATATAGAGATAATTGAAGCAAGTTGGCATGATATGGGCAGATTGTAATCCAACATACAAACATATGTACCATGTGTAATCTTCCTCATTTTGATTTATATAAGGGAAATAAATGCCAAAGGTACTTTGACGGTGAAACAAGTTTAAACCGTGCGTGCTAATACTTGGTAGAGTAAGCACGTAGATTTAGTAACAAACTCATATTACAGTACTCACTTTAATGCTCTAGGGAGTAGGAACTGCAACTATGGATCAGTCACTACTAAGGGCACTTAGAAAGCTTACTTTTTTTTGTAATGCAAGTGTTGGATTCATGCCAAAGAAATAGGAAATAGAATAGCCCTACATACCTTGCTATACAATTCAAAAAGTATGACTTAAGCTCCTGCTCTTCAGATTACTAATCTACAATTAAAATAAGTTGTAAGACTAGTATTAGTAGCTAATCAATCAATTTGAGCTACTTGATCTCACAAAAATAGTAACCAAGCATTAAGCATGCAATTTATCTGGTCAATGTTTTCTTTCCTTCCCTTTCCCTTAAATCGTGTCTATATACTATACAACCTTTGTATTAGGTCCTCCCCAAACCTCCCTGCAATATCTAAGTCCTTTAACGTCTCCATAACTTCCCCGCACATCCAGTCACATAACGTATCATAACATACATAAAACAATCAATAAACATAATAATATAACAGTAGAAATGTGAATCATGTTTTCTGATCACCAGCACTTGAAGAGTTAACATTACTTTTAAGGTGTTCAAACAAGCTCATGACTGAAGTTAAAGAGGAATCCCCTCCATGGCTGTCCCAACATGCACTAATCACCAGATAATCCTCCCCAATATTACACCATGTGAAAGTAACAATTTCCAACTCATTAACACATACCAAGTGTCCTAATTAACTCAAGCTTGCAGTAGCTTACCTCGCTGGACAGAACTACCACTTGCTAAGACTTGGATTCTTCAAGGTAAAGGTTGTCCTCCTTAACTTATCTTAACTTATACCTTCCAATAGCTTGAACTCCCTAATATTCAAGAAACCTAATGGTATTTAATGGCTGGTCTATTAAGATAAGAGAGAAGAGAGAAAGCTCTAGAAATCAGATTTATGGCAAAGTAAAAATGGTTGGAAAAAGCTGATATCAATCCCTTTTAAAGGGACCTGCTTTGGCCGACTTTCTCACTCATTTTGGGCCATAATTTTTCAAGTAGGTGACCCATCTACTTGAACTTTTCACTTGGGCCTTTTTGGACTTAAGAACATTGGGCCTTTTGCCACTTTTCTTGTACTACTTTTGCTGCCAAACATGTGTCTTTAATTTATGCCACACATTTAAGTAGGTCATGCACCTAGTTTTCCATTCAAAATATTTCTTGTGGGCTTGGAAAGGTTGGGCCTTGGCTGTCCATTTTCCCGTTATTCTTCTATTCAACTTGGGCCAGATTAATGCAAGTAGGTGTAGTGTACTTGGCCAAATAACATGGTCAAAAGAGTCTTAGTAGGTCATGCACCTACTTGGTCCTTTGAGCTGGTCAATAAGTCAAAGTAGGTGATGCACCTAATTGTCATCTACTAGCTTAGTGAAGTCAAGCAAGAACCTCAATATTTTATTCCATTTCTAGAACTTAATACCTTTAACTTAACTTAAAACTTATATACACTATGTCACTTTAAACTTTAGACTCAAATACCAACTTATGATCTCAAGTTTAAATACTTCCATCGAATTCAACTTAATCTGGTCACATTAAACTCTATGGACAGTTCACTTTAAATCTATTCTATTGTCCCTAGTTGCATAGGAAATCGAGTCCATAACTATACCACAACGAAATTTTTAAGCGTAATAAATAGAACTAGTACACGTAGAATACGGGTTGTTACATCCTCCCCCCCTTATGATCATTCATCCTCGAATGATAGGTGAAGCTGATAGTTTGGTTAACCTTGGAATTTCATTTGGAGATTTGCGAGAGTTCACATTATAAATAGGACTATCCAAAATCCATAGACTAACCTAAAACACGTATAGCCAAGTCTAGCATGAAGTCTCAATAGATATGTTTCATCAAATAGTAATAAGGCAAATTAAACCCCTTTCTTGACCATGTAATTCACTGAATATACACAAGTAGAACTCATACAAATATGGACTTTAATATACCTAAACACAAGACATGCAAATGACATATCAAATGAACAAATGCTAGTAGGATTCATGATCATATAAGGGGACCACATGATCTCAGATCCTTATGTTGATGTTTAGAATGAGGAGGGGTACTTAGGATCTCTACCATCTTCTATTCCCAAGTATCTTATGTTATATTCTATTCCTTCCACAGTACTTCAATGGAGGTTACACATTTTGAACTTAGCTTCCGGGCCTTAACAATCAAGAATAACTATAGTATCTCCCAATTTTTTTTGTATATGGAACGAACACAAAATCATAGGCCTAACTTATCGGGGCTCTACTTTCCCTTCTCTTTTATCTCATTACACTTTTTAGAGGTGAGACTTATAAGAATGCATATATGTTAATATAAAATCTAAAGTTTTATGCCGCACCTTTGAATAAGGCATTATGCTAAGTTATTTATCTATGGTTGTGATAAAATTTACATATATGCCCAACCTTTCTGGTCAAAATCTTCACTACATAATGATACAAGGAAATGTTTTCCCAAAATGTTCAAAACTCAAGTCAATAATAACAGAGGGGCATAGTGTACAAATAAATAAGTCACATTGGGTATGACACATAGGCAGATTAGCACAAAAGGGAGCACATAATATACAGGCATTGAGATATAGAAATATATGGTGTACGCACGCATATGGTTCATAGGGTAGCGTGTGAGCGAATGAACTTAAGGAATGTAGGAAATGGACTAGATGAGCACATGATGCATGAGTACTAAATCTACAAAATATATAATACATAAGCAAGTAGAATATAAGAAATATGAACGACGGAACACAAATCACATTGATCAAGTGCATTATATTGCATGGATTGGTGACCTAACATGTCAATAAGTACACGTATGAAATATGAGCAAGTGAACACATGACACATTGCTAGAAAAGCTATAAGGCCTGTAATGTTTAAGCAAGTAGGCTACGAGGCATGTAATATACATAGAAATGGTTTAAGATACATATGACATGTAAACAAGTGATATGCGAGTCATATAACCCACAAGCACTAATATTTTCCATAGCATATGATCAATTAGCATGCAACACCCACACAATATAGACAAGTGACATGTGAAAAGTAACCAGTGCAATAAATAACATGCAAGGAAAAGGCCCTACAAAAACATATAACAATAAACCCAGGGTACTCTGAAGCGGATAGTACTTACATGTAAGCATTCTATGACATTAGAAAACATGTGAGAAAGTGATCCACAAAGGGAAAATGACATACAAATAGAGAAGTTATGGAACATGCAACATGTATACTTATATAACAAACCATCTTTGGAAACTACGAGATATCCTATAGAACCACTCTACCATATTAAGGGCAAACACATTGTCTTAAGTGTTAAGTCATAGGTGGGATAGTTCTGCTCATATTCCTTACTCACCTAAACACATATAATTGATTTCCCCATCTACTCTCTTCAATCTCCTAAGAATTCTTATAGGTGTTCTGCTATTGGGACTTGGCTTCCGTCTAGGTCAATATAAATACTACAATCAAGATAGAAAAAGAAAATCCTCAATAGTTCATCTTTTATAGTAGGAGATCGAGGTCAACTTTGCTGTCATTACTAGCTTGTGTTATATCACACTCAACGCCTAGTGCCTTTTGAAGGTCGAAATAGAAAAATAATAGTGAAGCTTGAACGCACCATAAAACATGAACTCTAATAACATGTAAATGTCAGGTACCTATAAATTTATGTCATGATTCATAAAATCTTAGAGTTATCCCCTTTGGGCTTAACTAGATAGGTCTGGCGATACTAATAGATTTTTTTTTAAAAACAAGTGAGGGTGCTCCGACTCCTTTCCCATGCAAGATAGCAAATAATAACAACTAGGATATGGTCAATTTTTCCTCTCCCTTAACTGGACTATGACTGACGAATTACTGCAGTCATATATTAAATGAACCCTGTATTAGCTCTATTCAAATTGATGGAAGTCTATACATGTGAAAAATGCTCTACGTACATATTTGGTATGTGTCATTCCAGGTTCATTGTCACATGCTTCCTGTCTAACAAGTACCTTTTATTCAAAACTAGTAGCTTCATGTACTCTAATCCCACTATGTACAACCTAACTAATCACAATCTAGGTCTAACCAAACAATTTTCCTTTTGTTAACCTTAACCCTTTGGTCACATACTATCCTCTATAGCCAAAATATAGATTGTAGTAGGAACTGCCATACAAATATCATTTGCAGTAATTAGCACACTTATCTCTAAGTTTCATAATCATGAAAAAAATATATACGTTATTAGTACTTATTCGGGTGGTTGGAACATACCATATAAAACCAACTATTAACATATTCGGGATGATATATGGTGAGAATTTATGCCTTGTCAACCAATTAGGGGTATCTCTAATAACACTATTGCACTGATACATTTAGCTATCAGATTGTGCCACTGCCTTCTTCCAACTAAAACAAACTGGTTCAACAACATCAATTTAGAGTACATGTATAATACCAAAAATTCTATGTATAGCACAGACTAAGAACGAGTGTCCTCTATAGGAATAAATCCTATAAATATGGAGGAAATATAGAACTCAAGAGTTGGATACATCCTCCTAAGAAGATGTGCTTAGAAATGCTACAACTCATATATGTAACTAGGTGACCCATCATTTTTAAGTATATGGATAACCATACTATATCTTTCTCAATTGAACCAATGCGATACAAATGGTAAAAATGCATATAACATAAAAGCCTTTACATACCTTGTGGAGTGGGACGGTAAAATAAAATGAGCTCAATGTAGTCTAAATATTCATAATTTCAGATCCTTTTATGTAGGTTGCATGTTGAAATTTTAGCTACCATTAACCTTAACCATCTTAGACTTAATTTGAATAACATGATCAGGTACAAGTGGAAATTGACTTCTTAACTTCGCTCTATTGCACGATTTGGCTAATAAAGGATGGCAACATTTCCTAAATATCCAAGCAGCCCCCTAATTATAAATGTGGCATGCAACACATTCATAAGTAAGGCTCTACTAGACACAGCTTTGTAGACTCCCTATGATAAACTGCTCTGATACAACTTTTGTCACACCCCAACCCTAGGTAAGGCGGACAAGTACCATATGAACACATGCTTTACAAGTGACCTATAATTAGAAAGTAAACTACTATACAGATAGACTTACTGATGAGAAGCTTCATATATAACACATATTGACTAGCTGAACCGATACATGTGACAAGTGAAACAATGAATACAGATGATAACTTTACAATGTCTACAAAGCCTTTACTGGAATCCATAACTGTACCACTATGAAATATGCATAGTAAAGACTCGGCAAAGCCCCGAATCAACCTGGAGCTCACCAACAACCGCTGAGTATCATGTGCTTCTATTGGGGAGATCTACTAGTTGAGTACTTGTACCTGTACCTGCAGTAAGAAACGCAGCATCCCCAATAAGGGATGTCAGTACGAAAGAATGTACTAAATATGTAAGGCATAATACAACCATGTGTAAAATGATAGCACAAGTGAAATCAAATAGCAATAGATAAGGATTACAGACCACATTTGCATATATTTGTGGAATCGTGTATGTTACATTCTTTTCTTTACTTTTCTTTGCATTATAATATTTATAAGACATATGATACAAATGATCAGCTGATCAGTGGTAGAAGAGGATGACCCATGCTAGGCATTTTAACCCCTAGGATGTTGTCCTTATAATTCCACAAATTGGGATCGGCTAATGCTAGGCTTTCCCCCCTGAGCTGCCACCCTCAATACCAATTGGGATCGGCCCATGCTAGGCTTTCTCCCCTGAGCTGCCACCATTCTATACGAATTGGGTTTGACCCATGCTAAGCATTTACCCCTGAACTGCCACCCATAATTATACAGATAGCTTCACCTAAAGTCTTTATCTTTGAGATTGTTGTTTTGATGTTCACAACTCTTTCGAGATTGTTCTTTAGATAATCATAACTCTTTTGAGATTGTTCTTTTGATGATCAGTATCTCTTTTGAGATTGTTGTTTTGGTGGTCATAATCATTGTTGAGATTTGGAACTATGGACCAGTAGTAGAAGACATATGAATATAGATTTACGATAATAACAATGACATGGGAAGCAAATGTGACATGAACATGTAATACTTAGGAGCATATGACTCAGTTAAGCATTTTGACATCTCAAATTGAAGCACATATCAAGTGAAGACATTTAACATTCAGCCAAGAGATTTGAATTCTATATCGTTGACGGATACTCACTAACTAATATCAAATACAAGGTATACATGAAAGTGGAATCAAAGGAGAACGTGGGCAGATTCAACTTAAGGACGGATACATATTCCAAGTAAGTACATATAGAATGTACAACAGAGCAAGTAGGGATCTTGTGAGGTAACATTATATTCCAACACAATGCGAATAATAACCAATAAAGGGAACATATGAACATGTGACAAGATGAAATATATATAGAGATAATTGAAGCAAGTTGGCATGATATGGGCAGATTGTATATCCAACATACAAACATATGTACCATGTGTAATCTAGGATCATTTTGATTTATATAAGGGAAATACATGCCAAGGGTACTTTGACGGTGAAACAAGTTTAAACCGTGCGTGCTAATACTTGGTAGAGTAAGCACGTACATTTAGTAACAAACTCATATTAGAGTACTCACTTTAATGCTCTAGGGAGTAGGAACTACAACTATGGATCAGTCACTACCAAGGGCACTTAGAAAGCTTACTTTTTTTGTAATGCGAGTGTTGGATTGCCAAAGAAATAGGAAATAGAATAGCCCTACATACCTTGCTATACTATTCAAAAAGTATGACTTAAGCTCCTTCTCTTCAGATTACTAATCTACAATTAAAATAAGTTGTAACACTACTATTAGTAGCTAATCAATCAATTTGAGCTACTTGATCTCACCAAAATAGTAACCAAGCAGTAATCATGCAATTTTATCTAGTCAATGTTTTCTTTCCTTCCCTTTCCCTTAAATCGTGTCTATATACTGTACAACCTTCGTATTAGGTCCTCCCCAAACCTCCCTGCAATATCTAAGTCCTTTAACGTCTCCATAACTTCCCCGCACGTCCAATCACATCATTTATCATAATATACATAAAACAATCCTTAAACATAATAATGTAATAGAAGAAATATGAATCATGGTTTCTAATCACTAGCACTTGAAGAGTTAACATTACTTTTAAGGTGCTCAAACAAGCTCATGACTGAAGTTAAAGAGGACTCCCCTCCATGGATGTCCTAACATGCACTAATCACCAGATAATCCTCCCCAATGTTACACTATGTGAAAGTAACAATTTCCAACTCACTAACACATACCAAGTATCCTAATTAACTCAAGCACAAGAGGGATAAAATTGCAGTAGCTTACCTTGCTGGACAGAACTACCACTTGCTAAGACTTGGATTCTTCAAGGTAAAGGTTGTCCTCCTTAACTTGTCTTAAATTATACCTTCCAATAGCTTGAACTCCCTAATATTCAAGAACCCTAATGGTATTTAATGGCTGATGTATTTAGCTAAGAGAGAGAAGAGAGAAAGCTCTAGAAATCAGATTTTTGGCAAAGTAAAAATGGTTGGAAAAAGTTGATATCAATCCCTTTTAAAGGGACATGCTTTGGCCGACTTTCTCACTCATTTTGGGCCATAATTTTTCAAGTAGGTGACCCACCTACTTGGACTTGTCACTTGGGCCTTTTTAGACTTAAGAACATTGGGCCTTTTGCCACCTTTCTTGTACTACATTTGCAGCCAAACATGTGTCTTTAATTTAGGCCACACATTTAAATAGGTCATGCACCTACTTTTCCATTCAAAATATTTCTTGTGGGCTTGGAAAGGTTGGGCCTTGGCTGTCCATTTTCCCGTTATTCTTCTATTCAACTTGGGCCAGATTAATGCAAGTAGGTGTAGTGTACTTGGCCCAATAACATGGTCAAAAGAGTCTTAGTAGGTGATGCACCTACTTGGTCCTTTGAGCTAGTCAATAAGTCAAAGTAGGTGATGCACCTACTTGTCATCTACTAGCTTAGTGAAGTCAAGCAAGCACCTCAATATTTTATTCCATTTCTAGACCTTAATACCTTTAACTTAACTTAAAACTTATATACACTATGTCACTTTAAACTTTAGACACAAATACCAACTTATGATCTCAAGTTTAAATACTTCCATCGACTTCAACTTAATCGGGTCACATTAAACTCTATGGACAGTTCACTTTAAATCTATTCTATTGTCCCTAGTTGCATAGGAAATCGAGTCCATAACTATACCACAACGAAATTTT
>JAJOOR010018012.1:0-12946 GCA_036250505.1 Solanum acaule
AAATCCATTAGCTGAAGGTCCAATAGCGTTTCTGAGAAGCTCCTCATAGCTTGGTCCTTCTGGTACACTTTTGCCTCTCATTCTCATGATATACGAAGTTGACAGTGCACACAATTTAAAAAGGAACTTGGTTTGGATGATTTCTTTTATTGAGGAGATTTTCAAAGTTGATATTTTTCTTTTTCAGGAACGGCGTGAACAAGTTAAAGCTGAAGCCATTGGCATGTACTTAGAGCCTTTGCCTTTTAGCTTTTCAGAACCTTCTTTCACAGAACAACCTACTTTCACTAGCGATGACTTCGAAGGTACGTCAAATATTGCTATTTTATATAACAAATTTTATGCTCTCATCTTATGTGGTTTGGCATTTTAACCATCTCGGAGTATAATCCCCACCCCACCCACCCCCCATCTTTTATAAGTGGAAGATGAGTCATGCCATTACTTTTTTAATATGAAAGTAGTTAGTTCTATTGCAAGCATCAAGTAGATGCATAATAGTTACAAAAGAAAAATAGCAAAAGGTCAGCTCTCCTTTACATTGTTTGTTAAGAGTCAGGGAGCTGACAAAGTTCAGAAATGAATCAGTAGAATCTAGAGGGGATAAATAAACCCAACTATACAAAAACATGAGGCAATTAACTTTTAAAGATTGGTAGGTAGTTGATATTCCATCAAAGCATCTTCTATTCCTTTTGTTCCAAATACTCCAAAAAATGGCTGCAGGTATCATCTTCCAGATTCTCTTGATGGTGCTATCAACTTTCCAGCAGCTCCAGCTTATCAAAACATCCCTGATATAGGCATGCCTCATTTGAGACCAAAAAGAGCTTAAAACATACTCCATAAGTCTGCTGCTATTTGACATTGTAGAAATAGGTGATTGTGTGTTTCTGCTTCCTTCATGCTTCCGTCATTACTTGGTTGGTTATAAGACAACTATATTCCTTTAAGTACATAATCTTCATTAAGAGAGTTTACAATGCTTATCTTGTGTATACTATTGATGTGTGTGATCATCTCATCTAAAAACTTAAACTGTTAGAGAGAGGAAACATTTCTATTCATTTAACTGGTGAATTTTTTCACACGTCACACGGAGTAGAATTATCATATAATCTTTCTCTTCTGAAATGAATGAATTGAATTATTTTCAACATGAACATCTGTTCTTGTATATTTCTTTACTCTGCTTATATCACAAATATTTTTCAAGAGATCCTCATATCAAAAGCTTCATTAAATAGTGAATGAAGTCCTTCTAAGTCTCTCCTTCTTTTACCTTTTTAGATCGACATCATTCATTCTTCCATTTACTTTCCTTCAACTCTTCTCTCCCATCAAAAAACTTTTTTATTGTTCATTATCTCTATATATTTTTTGATGGCCTCTGAATAAGGATAAGACATTACTAAGAGACATGGATTTGATCAGTTTTGAAAGAAACTACTATTATGTTAATAGTCATTGGTATTGCGCTAATTAACTATTATTGCGTTACATGGGTGTAAAGCAAATTATTTTCTAAGTTATCACCTTACAAACATCAAATGATATCAAATTACTAAGCAATGTCAATAAGCCTACTAAAAACAAGAGTGAAAAATATCAATAAATACTAAGAACAGAAAACACTTGCTAAGCAAATAAATCTGAACATCTTTAAATCATCATATTGAAAAAGTTAATTAACTAAATCACAATATCGTCATATAAACCTAAAACACCCGACGTATACACAGAGAACCGAAGCTATAATCTCACCTTGATAATTCCAATCCTTAAACCCTTTGGGGTGGCCCAGTGGTTTGAGCTTGGGACTTCCATGTTGGAGGTCTCAAGTTCGAAACCCCTTGCCAGCGAAAGCAAGGGGTTTGCCTTCTGGGTCGAGCTCGTCGCACCAGGCTTGCCAGTCTTAAATCCTCTTTCAACAATTCTGAAATAAAAAGAAAAGTGTTTCAAATATTTTTGGATTTATAGTTGCTGCTGGACTCTTTTCTTCATTTTTGCTGCTTGAAATTTACTATTGTTACATCTTTTCTCAACTTCTCATTTGTTGCTTCTTTTCCCATTCCTCCGCCTCTTATATGTAAGCATCACAATTATAAGTCCGATCATTGCTCCAAAGGCTGGATGTCATATCTTCTAGTTAGCTTATTGACTATTCATTTCTAAAGCTTAATTGTGTAGTAATTTCATTAACAGAGCATTAAGAGAATCAATTTTATTTATGTCCAACATACTATTTTTGTCAAAATATGCTAGTTGGGCTTCTTTAGAGAAGGCAAAGGGCTGCATTAATGTTTCTTGAATAAAAATTTTTGTGGCATCTTAAGATAATGTGAGTTGACTGAAAAGAAACATGGAGTATGAAAGGTTGGGTAGTGATAATTCAGATTTTTAGAGTTAGTGACTCTTTTTTTTAATATAGGACAGAACTGGAAAAATAGGAAAAAGGCCAAAAAAGATAACTGTATTTCTTGGCCAAAGAGGGGTTCCACATCACTCTTCTTTTGCCTAGCTTTATAATATATATATATATATATTGTCTCTTCAATACGTCCCCTCATGTGTGAGCCTGATTCAATTCATGGCAAGCATGTGGAATTCACTTTTGATAAATGGGTTGCAATGAGACTTGGAATCAGGATCTCTGCCTGTTCTGCTACCATTGTCATGAACTGATATCTGAGTGTGCGAACTCTTCACCTTTGGTGCCGCACTCTTGTCGACACGACGTGGTGTGGGTCCATACCGGATATGGTCTATCGGTTTTGAGTACTTTGACCGAAATTGATATAGAAATTCGAGACAAATATAATGATTCTGAAATCAAAACAATAGGTAAGGTGAAATCATAATTTAGGCAGATGTTTCTTTTGTCATTGGAAGGTATTTGTATTAAAAAGTCAGCAATCAGAATGTGTTTTAAAGATGTCTACAGGTCAAACACTAGTATGTGCAATGAACTCAAGAAGTCTATCACGACCTCTTGTATCATTTGCAGTAGCCATTTACACCGATAAAACAGCAAGAAGATGCATTTGTACTTAATAATAATTAAAGATTCAAACTTTGCTCTAAAGAAATTGTGCATTCCTTCTTTCCAACTTGTCCATAATTTAGGCAGATTTTCATAACTCTACTTTTAGATATTTAAATTAGTTTTAGTTGAATCTCTGCACCCGTATTCATACCTGGATCTGTATGAAGGATCCCGACCTCTAGATCTGCACCTGTATCATACACCCGCACCCGAGTCCGAGCAACAGGTGGTCAGGGTTTTCCAAAAAAAAATACCGTATATACAAGTAAAATGATATATGAAATGATTAAATAACATATTTTGGACACCCTTTCACCTCCTTGGAATGAGGACGTGCTTGTGTGTTCAAATCTCACTAGTTCTACTTTTTGGAAAGAGCTTTTGTTGTGCTATTTCTGGACACCCTTTGTGAAATTCCTGGCTCCGCCACTGCCAAGCAACTTAGTTTGGTACCATGTTAAGTCTATGACCATCACATCCAAAAGTTTAAGCGGTTTGAGGGAGCACATTGTTATTTGCTTAATTATGTTTCAACATATACAATCACATTTCATGGTAGTAGTTCTGTGACTCAAATTGTTATAGAAAATGGTTACTTTAGTAAGCTAAATTGAAGCTTGATAGTGGTGATCTTTCAGAAGTTTGACTTTTACTATTTTGCAGTTTTGACATTAAATAGTACTTCTTCATGACTGCAAAAGCCTTGCAATTTGATCTTTCTTTTTGAAGTTTTTATGATATTGCTTTACGCCTTTACGTAGGTACTAAACATCTTCCCATTAGTTGAAATGATTGTTGTTGTGTTTGTATTTGTGATAAGCTTTGGGAAGTACGAGTGTAACTGTAACATCATCAAGCTCCCCTGTGCCTGGAGGCAGGCAACTGTTCTCCAATGTTGCAAGGCTTGGTTTTGCTGCTGGATGTGATCCTCCAGCGCTGAAAATGGATGAGTCTGCACGTGATTCTCCTGTTGCAGCTGGTATCTTTTTAAATCTTCTACTTGGCTATTGACATTGAGTATCTGCTATGATCCGAATAATTGTTTGTCATGTTTTCATCACAGTTTGCCGTAAACGTGTTGTTGTTTCGTTTTGCTTTATCATAACCACTGTACTTCATTTCTCTCAGGAACGAGGAGTCCTGGAATCCTGTCCTTTGCAAATGTAACCTCCAAAGCAAAATCTGTTGAAGGTCCCAATGCTTCTAAGACAAATGATGCAGGGAAGAGGGGGAAGAAGCCAAATCGGATCCTAATGTCAACTTCTGGTGGTAGACGTTACTGAATTTTGAAGGGATGTGATAAGGAAATCTGTCTGTATATTTAAGAGATGTTTTGCCTTTTATTAGGAACTGAGATTTGTTAGTTGTTACTCACCTATTGAGCATGGTGTTTTGGTAGAGTGTTGTGAAGTTGTAGGATAAACTGTTTTCGCGTCCTACATCATCTTACTTTTTTAGTTTTTACTCTCTTTCCTCCCATCCTTGCATATATGGTAAAACTAAAACGACGTCCAAATACACTTTTTTAATTGATTTCAACTTCAACTATTCCTTTTCTCCGGTTTCAACCAAATACTTGTCTGTGAAATTTACAAAAAATGGAAAAAGATATAACATAAAAGCAAGGGATAATTTTAGAGATGTCTCTTCAAGTTAATCAACATTATGATTACAAATTTTAATTTTGATTTCTTTGTAATAATTGTTATAATTCACTTACAGTAATATGAAACAATTAAAGTTGAAACAATTTATCTCTTTAATTGAAGGGAGATAAACTTAATATTTTATTAGAAACCAAGACGCTAAATTTGAAAGGTTATTTGATGAAATATGTGGGATTGTATGAGTATAACACGTGCCTCATGAGTCCCTCCCTCCTATAAATGGCCATGTTTCAATGTATGTAGAATCTCTCCATCACCTTTGCACATTAATTAATTAAATTAAATATGATTACTAAAACCAAAAGGCAGCAAAAGTCCAAAATTAATCTGATTGTTATTCAAATATATATACATACTTATTATCATATAAATAAATGAAGCAAAAGAAAGGGAAAACAAGTGTGATCCCAAATGACACGACCGAGGTTCAACAGGAAACCAGCTCTTGTTCGTCTTCTCTCTGTTGCTGCTGTCTTCTCCATTATCCTTATCGCCATTCAGTCCTCTTTCTTCACTGGTAGTATATCTTCTTTTCCTTAACCCTAATTATTTGAAAATCCTCTTCGCTAATTTACTGTTTTGAATTTGATGCATCCAGGTAGTTGGACTCCCGTTAATTTGGATATTCCGATCTTGTCCCACTTCCAGTCTAACCTTCAGCAATGCGTCGTAATTATTTCGATATTGTTTGCTTCTAATTATTTCCATGGATCTCCTATATTTTGTTGAAAACTGATATTCATTTTCAGCATATTTATACTATGTATACTCCACATGTTAGTCGTTTATTGGAATTTCTGCTTACAGGCTAACCGAGGGCTGGGATTGACTGCTCATATAATTGATCATTGCAATGTCATTCTCAAGTTTCCCCAAGGAACTAATAGCACTTGGGTTTGTCTCTCATCCATCTCCTACCTGTTGGTTACCTTGTCAGTTATCTACAAAACAACACTGAAATGCATTTCCCCATTCATTCTATCTTGCAGTATAATGAGCAGTTCAAGATCTTTGAACCATTGGAGTACAAGTACGACGTTTGCGAAGCAATACTTCTGTGGGAGCAGGTTCCTCATACTTGTTATTCATGTTAATTAGTCCTGTTTTGGGGCTTCCACTACTAGTTCATTAAAATATATTGGGATTATCTGAAATGCAGTATCGTAACATGACGACAGTGTTGACAAGAGAATATTTGGATTCTCGGCCTGATGGATGGTTTGACTATGCAGCAAAAAGGATTGCACAGCTGTAAGTTATTGGCTTCATCCTCCATTCACCTTCTTAATCAATTAATGAAAGATTTAATGTGATTTGATCTTCATATTTTATTTCATTGTTTCCTTACTTTTCCTGTTTGCAGAGGAGCAGACAAATGTTACAATCAGACTCTTTGCGAAGAACATCTCAATCTAACTTTACCAGCTAAACCCCCGTTTCACCCTCGACAATTCAGAAGATGTGCAGTCGTTGGCAATTCTGGAGACCTCTTGAAGACGCAGTTTGGAGAGGAAATTGACAGTCATGATGCAGTTATACGAGATAATGAGGCTCCTGTTAATGAGGTAAATTATCTCTTAGTCCGTTGAAAATAAAAATGATTTATTTTAAATAATTTGTCTGTTTAAGGCGTAGTAGGTATTATCTTAACTAGAGTTCTCTATCCAATACAACACTTTCAAGTATTGGAAAAGGTTGAATTATGAAGATACAGTTGCAAGAATTTCTATTCATCAAACTGTAGAACGTCTAAACTTTGATGTCATATTTTCTCTATTGAACTGACTTTTCAACCAGTACTTTAATATATCTCTTCCACTATCACTTTTTTTTTATGAAGTAATATGTGTCATTAAAATGCATCAAGGAGATGCAAAGTTACAAGTAACAGAGGGACAAAAAGGAGTATTTAGCTCAGTTCAGCTCCTATAAAAAGTGTTAATCTAGAACTAGGGTGCTAACAAAGTCTAGAAAATGTCCAGCACTAAGGGCTGGGGTCAACTTTGACCAACAAAAAATGGTTAAAGTATGCATTTAGCTTTAAGAGAGTGATTTGGAGTTGAGATGCTATCAAAACATCTCTTGTTCCTTCTGTCCACAAACACCAAAAGATAGTATCAGGAATCATCAACCAGATTTTCTTGATGGTCTTGTCAACTTTCCATAAAACCCAACACAAAAGTGCCTGTCTCATGTTTTTGGCATAACCCAACTCAGGCCAGAAAGGGTGCAAAACATGTTCCAAACACCAGTAGCTACTCTACAGTGCAAAAACAAGTGATTAACAGATTCCAGATCCTTGTTACATCAGTAACATCTGTTAACCAGCAGAAATGCTTTCCTTTTAAGGTTGTCTAGTGTTAGACAAGCTTCATATAAGGCAATCTAGTTGAAGCATATGACCTTGATAGGTAGCTTGGTCCTTCAAATCAATTTCCATGGCCAAGGATCCAGCACCTGATTTTGCTTGCAGATCTGCCTGTAACAGTCCTTGACTATGAATATACCCTTGCTGCCCCAACACATGGTATCTTGAAGGTCTTCATTTATGTTGCAACTCTCCACTTTTGCGAACAAATCCATAAAACTATCCATTTCCCAGTCTTGGACATACCTTCTTAAGTGCATATCCCAGTTGTTGTTACTCCCATTCTGAGCAATTGTGGAGTCTTTGTCTTGAGCAATGTTGAAGATGCTAGGATAGACATCCATGAGTGCTGTGTTGTCAAGCCATTTATCCTTCCAAAAACTGATGTGCACTCCATTACCAGCTACTATCACTAAGATAATGTATAAGTCAAATTAACATCCTAGACCTGTGTCCCAATATTATTGCATATAAAGTGAAACAAAGAACTTAGTAAAGCCACTGGAGTCCTCATTCTGTTGTATCTTGCATATTCTTAAAATTCTTATGTCATTATCCACGTTGCTACAGGTATTTCTTTCCATGCAATACTGGTAAAGCATGTGTGGCATTTTTATTATTTGATCAACTCTACTAGAGAATAACTAGTCTGGCTTGTAATTGAGATCTGAGAGTGATGATGACAACAAGCATATATGTAGTCCTTAATATGCATAGTCTGTTAAAAGTTGTATTAACCCAGTAAAAAAAAAACCTTCTAGATTTCACATCTATTTTTATTGTTTGATCAACTCTATTAGAGACTAACTAGGTCTGGCCTTGTAATTGAGATCTGAGAGTGATGAAGACTACCAGCATTTATGTATTCATTAATATGCATAATCTGTTAAAAAGTTGTATTAACCCAGTAAAAATACCCTTCTAGATTTCACGTCTATGGTGTCAATCAACCAGAATTTGTTGTGAAAATAACTGCTTATAAATATGCTATGCAGAAATACGCCAAGCATGTTGGCCTGAAGAGAGATTTTCGCTTAGTTGTGCGAGGTGCTGCTGGAAACATGATTAATATTCTCAACGGTTCTGGTAAATTATTGGAAAACCTATTTATTTCCTGAACATTTGATCATATACATCTTGTCTTCTGTGTTTGTTTTTGTTCAGATTTATTTCATGCTTCTTCCCATTTTTCTATATTGACTCAAGACAAAATGATGTCTTCAATTTTTGACGTTCTGTGCCATGTTATGAGCATCAACCAAACAAAACTTCTTTTATGATCTCATTGTTGCCTAATAAACACTACCATTCAACAATGGTTTTAGGTGTTTCTGGATTCTATGAGAAGAAAGAAACTCATGCACTTTCCTATTCAAAAAAAGAAACTCTAGCTGTTTTGAGGCAAAGTAATCACTCTTAGAATGAGAATAGGTTTAAACAGTCCTTTTAGAATAGGAATAAGAATAGTAATAGGAATCGGAATAGTAAATAGTATACTACTTGGTAAAGGATTGCATTGTAGTACAATTTCAAAAGGATTGTATTGTAGTATCTATAAATAGGGTTTCTATCTAATAATGTAGATACAACAATTCAATTAAAATTTTCTCCTATATTTCTCACATGGAATCAGAGCCTCTACGATTTTGGTAAACAATCAAAGAGTTTTCGCTGCCAGCGGGTGGCTATTACCCATATATGTCGCCCGTCTGGCCAATGATTATGTTAGCAAAAGTTGGGTCCATCGTGTATCTTTTCTGGTGATTATTTTCTAATATCTTATTTGTGTAGCATTGTGTCATCATCGGAATGAGTACTTTTTTATATCTGATTTGTGTAGTACTGTGCCATCTTTCCGGTGACTACTTTCTCATAACTGATTTGCGTAGCATCATTTTTTCTGCTGATTACTTTCTTATTTGTGTAAGGTCGTGCCATCACTCCGACCTTACCCACATAATTTGTCTTTTTCAATAGGGTTGTGCCGTCAATCTGACTCTATCCATATAATTTCTATTTTTCAATAGAGTTGTGCCATCATTCCAACCCTACCCGAATAATTTTATTTCTCAGATTGTGACCACTTTCAGCCATCAAACCTAATACTTCGGCGCTTGAGCATGTTCTGGTCAATTTTTTAGTGACTTTCTTGTTTGATATGGACTCATCTATTGATTCCAAGACGATTCATATATTTTATACCAGATTTTGAGCACTTCCCGACAACCATTGCATTGTGAAGAAGTCAATATGGAGCAACCACCTAATTTTGTTACTTGGGGGGAGTTTCGTAGCCTTGTATGTTGATTACGTAAGTCATTCTATGGTCTGAAACAGTCTTCTTAAGCTTGGTTTGGGAAGTTCAACACTGTAATTTTATCACAAACACTTTGTGTTTTATCGACATTATGCATCAAATTCAGTATTTCATGAGAAGACCAAGCACATTGAGATTGATTGACATTATGCATCAAATCCAATATTTTTAATGAGAAGACAAGCACATTAAGATTGATTGTCAATTTTGTGAAGTTGAGTGATCAACTGGCATATATCTCATCAAGTCCCTCATCGGTCCTTGTATTAGTTACATTTGTAACAAGCTAGGTACATGACTTGTATGCACTAGCTTGAGGGGAGTGTTAGAATAAGAATATGTTTATACAATTCTATTTAGAATAGGAATAGGAATAAGACTAGGAATAAGAATAGTATGTAGTATCCTAGTTGGTAAAGGATTGTATTGTAGTATCTATAAATAGGGTCTCTATGTAATAATGTAGATACAACAATTCAATAATATTTTTCTCGTATAGGATAAGAAAATACAGACTACCTATGTTTGCTGCTCTTTGGTGCAAATTTCAAGATATATGATTCACACACAGATTATTTTTTTTTTTAAAAAAGGAACATGTATTCTATGTTTCACACATTTTAAACTTCATTAGCTTTGTTTGTGACTGAGGCGTAATAGTTGTTTTTACTTATTTATATTTTGTTAAACTTCATCATCTCTCAACAGGGATAGTTCTGTATAAAAAAAATTCCCGTCTTTTGCTTTTTCCTTTTCTTTCCTTTTTTTGGTGTAGGGGACTGCCCACTTTTGTTTTTTTGAAACTGGTAACATGTATATATATAGAGATATATATGAATTAGATCTGCACCATGACAGTGCTATCTACAATTACAAAAACCCAACCATGCTTAGGACTACAGCTTCACAAGGAACCTATCATATCAACTAGTGATTCAGTCTCCTCTACATAGTTTTCTTTACACCAAAAAAGGAACAAAAGAATACAATTCATCTTGATTATCTGCACAGGATTGCTTTTGTCTTCAAAAATTCTGTAGTTCCTCTCTTTCCAAATTGTCCACCATATACAAGCTGGGACAAGTTCCCACGACTTCTTTTGTCTCACTGCACCGCCATTATAGTTCCAACACTTCAATAATTCACAACTTGTTGCTGGCATAAACCATCTTAGTCCTACCAAGTTCAAAAAAAGTTACCACAATGGTCCAGTTATGGGACAATGTAGAAACAGATGGCTATTGTCTTCTTCGGCTGCACCACACAAACAACATCTAGAGCATAGATGAAATCCCCTTCTTCTTAAGTTTTCTCGAGTGAGCCATACTTCTCTTGCTACAAGTCAAGAAAAACATAAGACTTTGTAAGGGGCCTTAGTCTTCCAGATGAACTTCCATGGCCACTGGTCAAATTGTGCATTTTGTCTAATCTTGTAGTTGTATGCAGATTTGACAGTGTAGACTCCATCACTTCCAGATTTCCAGCACAACCTATCCTCAGATTCTTTGAAGCCCTGGAAAGATTCCAAGGTCTTGAACAAGTCCACGACTCTTTCCAATTCCCAGTCATGTAATAATCTTCTAAAAGTGATATTCCACCCATGTACTCTTTAGCTGATTCAAGGTTAATATCTGGTAAAGTAGTTTGTATATTCCAATCACCTCCTTGGTGTCTGTATTTTATCTTTCAATAACACATTTTGCTTACCGATCAAGAAAAAGAAAAAAGAAAAAAACGCACTACCATTCAGTGGCAATCATTTGTTTTTTATTTTGATGGTGTGTATTGATAATGTCCATTTTTGAGGATTTTGGTCTAAATGTGGTTTTGCAAAACTCTAGAATTCTTATTCTTTTTGTTATTTAACATGTGATGTAGGGTAGTTCATGCTTGTTGATATGATTATATGAGTATGTCATATTAGGATGTCAGGTGCGCTTATTATGATGAGTGCACTCTGATGCATTTCTATAAAAAGCCTTTAGCACCAGTAGTTGGGTCTTATACTGCATATTAGCAGTGTTGTGTACATGAGTTGTGTTATTGAAAGTCAAGAGCTAGAAATAGTTTCTCGTGACGAAGTCAATTCTTCTTTAATGATCTAATGGTTGTCCATTTATGTGTGACCAATCAGCATTGCTATATACAAATTACTGGTTTTTTGAGCATGATTGCTTTATATTTTAGGGATTCAAGTTTTGAGAGCCCTTTAACTTTTCGAAAGTCTCAACCTAGTCCTTTAAATGTTGTTAGATTCAACAAACATTCTATCTTTTGTTTTGCCCTTCTGTTAAAAAATGCAAATAGACCCTCAATTTAGGGGGCAAAACAATGTCTCTAGTCTCTACACAAAATAATATTGTTTGTTCTCTTTCCCAACAAATGGATAAATAAACAAGAGAGACTTGACTTCTTGTCGATGATTTAACTAAGTTGTTGGTGCTTTCTTGTTTTTTCTTGTTTTCTGTTCTTACTTCTTCTGTCGGATACCTCAGAGATTTTTTAATCTATACTTGGTTGATTTTTGGAACTTAGGGAAAGAGTGTCGGCTACGCCAACTCTCTTAACCTGAATGGTTCAGCTAAACCAAAAGTTGCTTATGGGAGGAGGGGGTAGGACAAAGGAGGAGAGGGGGGAGAGAGAGGAGCCACAATAATTGTCAAGCCTTGCATGTTTTTCTTTGTGTGGTTTCAACTTATTACTATTTTTTGTTTTTAGTTCGGAACTTCTCAATTGGTCCCAAAATTAACTTTTGACACTAGTAATTATATCATCCAAACAATTGTTGCGGTCTAGACTCTAGCAGGCATAAGTGTTGTAGGAAGGAGCAAGTTATTTAACTCTTACATATAAGATGATAGCTCCTTATATAAGCTAATGGGATTCTCCTTTTTCAATTTTTCACCTGGTATAAAGAAAACACTCTTCTTGCTGCTAGCTTATCAGGAAAAAAAAGAGATATAGAGGGTGTGTTTGGTATGGAGGACCAATTTTTCCATGTTTGATTGGCTTAAATGTTTGAAAAATGTTTTCCAAATCAATAAGGAAAATGACTTCCCTTCCAAAATTAAGGAAAACATTTTCCAAAACTCTACTTCATCCTTTAATTTTTTTTTCTTACCCCGTACACGACCCTACCCATTCAAAAAATAAAATTAAAATTTTTAAATTTTCTTATTTTTTAAATTTCAAATATATTTTTATCCCTACCACACACACACACCCCCTCCCCCTCAAACAAAAAAAATTTAAAAATTTATTTTTGAAAAATGTTTCAGATTTTAAGATTTTTTTTACCTCACCCTACCCTACAAACCTCTATCCCCTTCACCCGCCAAAAAATTGCTTTTGAAAAATATTTCAATTTTTTTTTTAGTTTTTACACCACTCCCCCGCCCACCCCCGTCAATTTTTTTTAAAAAGAAAAATTTTTTGGGAAATATATCCCCATCTTTTATCCACCCACCCCCACCTAGGCTATCCCCATCAAATTTTTTTAAAAAAAAATATTTCTGAATTTTTTTTTATTTTTATGCCACTCCCTACCC
>JAJOOR010018014.1:0-10361 GCA_036250505.1 Solanum acaule
CGTGATATGGAGGAGCTTAACACTCCAGAGTGGCTTCAAGACTGGTAGCACGTTTTTATTGGAGTTCTGCCCATCACATTCCATGATGACGCTACCAAAAAAATTGACCAGTTTATTGTTTCATAACTGTCCGTATTGGAGACTCAATTCAAATGAACTGAGTGAGGTGGTGCATCTAGATCATGTTCTCCTGTTCATCAACATGTGGCCCTTCTAGAGAGAAAATGTCTTGCTGCTTTTCTTGGACATTCATTTGCTTATGTTAGACGTATTATAAGGTTCATACTTATGTTCTTTTGTGAAAATTTGCCATGCCTATGTAAATATGTAATACGTAAATTAAACACAGAGTCCTTTTATTGCATCCTAACAAGTCTCCCCATCTCACTCCATCAAAAAAGAAAATATGTATCTCTTAAAAGTGTCCATGGCTGAGAGAAGCCATGTTGCACCCAGTTTATCAGATTTTTGGTCTTATATTTGTTTTTTTTTTTTAAATGAAGAGCTTTTTGTTCTATAAAGTATTCTCCAAATTGGAGCTGTGTTTCTTTGTTTTTGAACCTATTGTTGTAGTTATTTGAGGTTCCCTGTGCCTTGTATTGAGTGAAGGAGATTTCACCAAAAGCATGATATACTGATTGCATTTGGTTTGTTGAGAGAAGCAACTACAAATGGACTGATGGACATACTCTTTGGCTTAGCTAACTTTTGCTATATTGTTTGTAATTGCAATGAGTTATTGTTTGCAAAATATCCCCTTGTATGATGCAGATTTTGTAATAGTAGTTGTAGCCCCACTTCTCAATTGAGTTGACAAACAAATATTCAATAGAAAAGATGGAAGAAGAGCACAAAATGATATTTAACTAATATGGCACTTACGATGTCAAGTACAACCCTAACGAATTTTCTGCTTTATTTTGGGCTATCTAAGTAGGCATATTTGGATATCGATATGGCACTTAGAATCATGTGAATCTTAGAATTCTTTGCGGATCTGAGTTCCCACTTCAGTTAATTCATTTTGATATTTGTGGTCCAATGAATGTCAGGGCAAGGTCTGGTGCTACATACTTTATTTAAATTCACGCGTTTTGGTTATGTCTATTTGATTTCTCATAAATTTGAAGCACTTGAGTGCTTTAAAAGATATATGAATGAAGTTTAAAATAAATAAGATAAAAACATATAGGTTTTAAGAACTGATTGAGGATGTGAATATTTGTCAAAAAAATTAAATAATTATGTATTGAAAAGGGATTATCAGAACTACTCTTTATACACTTCAACAAAATGGTGTAGCTAAAAGAAGGAATAAAACATTATTAGAGATAACTAGGTCCATGATGGCCCAGACAAATTTGTCTATCTCTTTTTTAGGGAGATGCATTATTGATTGCAGCCTACATATTGAATAAGGTGCCTTCTAAATCTGTATCTTTGACACCTTATGAACTTTGGACTGGTCATACGTAACATCTCGCAACTAGAAAGAACTAGAAGGAACTAGAAGGAGGTTTAAAATCTGGAAATAGTTATTTTTGGAAAGTATAAGGAAATCTGGAAAATTTAAGTAAGTTAAAGTGATTTTTTTAGTCAGCTTCAAACGACCATAACTCCTAGCTCAGGATGAGTTAGGTGTAGTTCCAGATATGGTTGGAAAGCTCTTGGAATGATCTTTCCAACGCCGCTAAGTTTGCATGATTCCAAGTTTGTATGAGTGAGTTATGCCCTTTGGAAGTTGGGCTGTTCGAATAAGGAAATGCCCAATCCGGATTTTTGAAGGATAGTTTGGTCTTTTCCTTACCCAATTAATTAAATCTATTTTTAATAAAATAGTTGGGGTCCAAACTGAGTTAGTTCAGTTTACACTTTTGAGAAATAGAGTTAGGGCTTTTGGAGAAAGAAGTCAAGAGAAAGGAGAAGAGGAAAAGCAAGATTCGCCAAGAACGATTGATTTTGGTTGCGGATTCGCTAAGGAGTTGGCCCTGCAAGGTATGTGAGTCTTTCATAGCTTTGGGTTCATTCACCAACGCGCCAAACATGTTTAGTTCAGCGAAATTCGTCCTAAAAGAGTTTGAAAGTTGATGTTCTTGACATGAATTCTTGAATTTGAATGTTGTTCTTGAATTGGGATGAATTAAGAAATTTCTGAGTTTGTTATGTCGCATTATATAGTCGTTTTGAGTTAGGTTATTAGGTACATTTGTTGGGTATCTGTATCTAAAGGTAATTTGAGAAAAAGAACCGGGGTTGGGTGATTTGGGGTTGGAAAACGAAGAAGAAATTTCGTCCGACGAAATTTGAGTGGACGAAATTTGAGTATGGGAGCGCGTCGCACGACCTGTTCCCAGAATTGAAATATTCTGCTACGCGTCGCGGAGCTGACACGAGATGTTCTGCCTCAAAAGACGTTTTCGGAACCAAAATTTAATCATGCCTCCGCGTCGCGGACCCACCTTCAAATCTTGATTTTCGGTCTTTTCTCATGATTAGCTATCTAAAATCTTTCCTAAACAACATGAGATCTTTCCAAACACCAATCATAATCCTTGAATCCATAATTCAATTCAGGGATCAGTTAAGAGTCAAGTCAAGAGCAGTTAAGATCAAAGTCAAGAGAAGTCAAGAGTCAAGTAAGAGAAGTTCATTTCAAGTTTTCATAAGTCTTTTACAAACATTTTAACTTTGTTTTAAGACTTAAGTTTTGAAGTTGAGTAAAGAGTAAGAGCAAAGTTCATTTTCTTTAAAATGATTTATGGGAACTAAGTATTTCCAAGAGTAAATGTTTTCACATTTAAGATGAGAGGAAACTGAGATTTTCAAAAGAATTTTGAACAACAAAAGGGAACATTGATTCCAAGAGAGCTTTTTAAGCTAAGTTTGAGCAATTATCTCAAACCAGAGAAGAAGTTGTTTTAAAAACATATGAACTAAGTATATTTTGGGAATAGTATTGATCACCGATATGGGGACGCGAGTTCATATTAACTCAAGCCCCCATAAACCATGTAGCCATCATGGGCAGAAAAGGGATCATACTTTTTAGATGATTCCTTGGTGCTTTTTAGCATAGACTAGTGGATCCACTTAGTAGTTCAGGTTGTATACCGATGGCAAGGTATAGGACGGTCCTTGGCAACGTGAGGTAAAACGTTGTACCATCACTTAGGCTCATAGTGATGGTTGTCGGTTAGAGAATCTCCCACAGAAGTTATATTACTTTATAAATGAGTAAAGTTAAATTTGTTATTGCTTTATCTTTAACGAACTAAGATTGTTTTCAGTTGTTTTATAAGCTTTATACATATATCACATGTGTTTTATTGCTTTATATTGAGTTGAGTATCCATGAGTTGAGAAGAGCCAATTAGGTGTTTCTTCCATAATCTCTTTCGAGCCTATGTTTGTTAGCATTCCAACTCGCATACTCGTACATTCAATGTACTGATGCCAGTTGGCCTGCATCTTATTATGATGCAGAAACAGGTAACCAGGATCAGCATTCAGCGCCTCGTTGATCCAGCTTGAGCATTCAGAGTCTATTGGTGAGCCTCCTTGCATTTCGGAGGACTCCTTTATTTTCTTTCTAGTCTTTCAGATGTTAGGATGATCGGGGATCCTATCCCGACATTCCTCTTTGTTTTAGAGGCTTCATAGACAGTTAGTAGTTCAGTAGTCTTTGCATTATCATTCTTATGTTAAAGATTTGGGTTGCCACTTTTGGCCAAGTTGAATGTTTAATCTTTAAAACATTTTCAATTATTTTATTATTCAGTTCAGTTAAGTTCATTGATCATTATAGATATGAATATTGTCTTCCACTGAGTTAAGTAAGCCAGGCCAAGGGTTCGCTTGGGGCCAGCAATGGTCTTCGAGTGCCACTCCCGCCCAGGGTGTAGGCTCGGGGCGTGACAAACTTGGTATCAGAGCACAGAGTTCAAGAGTCCTAGGGAGTCTATGAAGCTGTGTCTGTAGAGTCCTAGTTATCTATGTGAAGCGCGCCACATCTATAATGAGGAGGTTGCAACACTTAGGAAATTATCTCACTTCTTTCACACTCTTTTCGTGCGTTAGAGTTTGATCTCTAAAAATTTTCTTCTAATTCATGCTTGCGCGTGTTTTCAGATAATCATGCCTCTACGAAGAGCAGTCAGAGGTCATCCAGCTAGGAGAAATGTTGAAGAGCAAGAGTTACCTAATGCACCTGAAGTGCAACCTCAAGGCGAAGTCACCAATGCTGAGTTCCGTGAGGCTATCCGGATGTTAAGCCGAGATGTGACTAACTAGGTTGGGCAGCAAAGAGGGGCTCGACAAGAAGAGGCTGACACTTCAAGGATTTGTGAGTTCTTGAGGATGAATCCTCCAAGTTTCACTAGTTCCAGCACTACTGAGGATCCAAAGAACTTCATTGAGGAACTGGAAAAGGTATTCTACGTGATGCATGTTGCTGATACTGAGAGAGTTGAGTTAGCTGCATACCAGATGAAGAATGTTGCAAGGACCTGGTTTGATTAATGGAAAGGGGGTAGAGCTGAGGTTGCACCACCTGTGAGTTGAGCCTGTTTTGAGGAAGCTTTCTTGGGGAGTTTCTTTCCCTGGGAACTGAAAGAGGCCAAGGTACATGAGTTCCTCACACTTAAGCAAGATTCTCTAAGTGTTCATGAATATGGGTTGAAGTTCACCCAACTATCCCGTTATGCTCCAGAGATGGTTAAGGACATGAGAAGTAGAATGAGCTTGTTCGTTGCTGGGTTGGGCCGTCTATCAAGCAAAGAGGGTCGGGCAGCAATGCTTATTGGGGACATGGACATTTCAAGGTTGATGGTCTATGTGCAGCAGGTAGAGGAAGAGAAGCTTAGAGATAGAAAAGAGTTCAAGAATAAGAAAGCGAAGACGGGAAATGAGTCTGGGCAGCAGAAGGGTAGTGTGAATCGTTCGTCCTTTCGGAAGCAAAAGGGGCCTACACCATCATCTGCTAGTGCACCTGCACCTAAGAACAAAGGTAAGTATAATGGCCAGAATTCACAGAACTCCAGAGCTAGACCAGCATAATCTCAAGGTAGTGTGGCACAAGGAGGTAGTTGGGCTCCTGTATGTGGTAGATGTGGTAGAAACCACTCAGGTAAGTGTCGTGATGGCCAGACAGGTTGTTTCAAGTGTGGGCAAGAGGGACACTTCATGAAAGAGTGTCCTAAGAATAAGCAAGGTAGTGGAAATCCAGGCAATAGAGCCCAGTCTTCATCAGTTGCTCCACCAGACAGGGCTGCACCTAGAGGAGCTACTTTCGGTACTGGCGGAGGAGTAAACCGCCTCTATGCAATCACTAGTCTCCAAGAGCAAGAGAACTCTCCAGATGTTGTCACTGGTATGATCAAAGTCTTTACTTTTGATGTTTATTCTTTGCTAGACCCAGGAGCAAGTTTATCTTTTGTAATCCCTTATGTTGCAAATAAGTTTGAAGTTATTCCTGAGAAACTTTGTGAACCCTTCTGTGTTTCTACACCTGTTGGGAGTCTATTCTAGTTGAGCGAGTCTATCGTGATTGTGTCATTTCCATCAATCACAAAGACACCATGGCTGATTTAGTTGAGTTAGACATGGTGGATTTTGATGTCAATCTAGGTATGGACTGGCTTCATGCCTATTATGCATCAATAGATTGTAAAACTCGAGTTATCAAGTTTTAGATTCCTAATGAGCCAGTCATAGAGTGGAGTAGTAGTTCAGCAGTGACTAAGGGTCGTTTCATTTCGTACCTTAAGGCGAGAAAGTTAGCTTCGAAGGGTTGTATCTATCACTTAGTCCGAGTTAATGACTCAAGTATTGAGGTACCTCTCATTCAGTCAGTCCCTATAGTAAAAGAGTTTCCAGAAGTCTTTTCTGATGACCTACCTGGAGTCCCTCCTGAGAGAGAAATAGACTTCGGTATAGACATCATTCCAGACACTCGTCCTATCTCTATTCCGCCATACAGAATGGCACCAACAGAGTTGAAAGAGCAGTTAAAGGATCTATTAGATAAGGGCTTCATTCGACCAAGTGTCTCACCTTGGGATGCTCCGGTCTTGTTTGTGAGAAAGAAAGATGGTTCCCTTAGGATATGTATAGATTATCGTTAGTTGAACAAGGTTACCATCAAGAATAAGTATCCTCTTTCGAGAATTGATGATCTTTTCGATCAGCTTCATGGTGCTTTCTGTTTCTCGAAAATTAACCTCAGATCAGGCAATCATCAATTAAGAGTAAGGGAATATGATATTCCAAGGACAGCTTTCAGAACCAGATATGGTCATTATGAGTTTTTGGTCATGTCCTTTGATTTGAACAATGCACCAGCAGCGTTCATGGATCTTATGAATAGAGTCTTCAAACCTTATTTAGATATGTTTGTTATCATCTTCATTGATGACATACTAATCTATTAAAGGAATGAAGAAGATCATGCTAGCCATCTCAGAATAGTTCTCCAGACTTTGAAAGATAAGGAGTTGTATGCCAAGTTCTCTAAGTGTGAGTTTTGGCTTGAGTCTGTGGCATTCTTAGGCCATATTGTGTCTGGAAAGGGAATTAAAGTTGACACTTAGAAAATTGAGGCAGTGGAGAATTGGCCTAGACCCACATCTCCAACTGATATTAGGAGTTTCTTGGGTTTAGTTGGCTATTATAGAAGGTTTGTAGAGGGGTTCTCGTCTATTTCGTCTCCTTTGACCAAGTTGACTTAGAAGACAGTGAAATTTCAATGGTCTGAAACTTGTGAGAAAAGCTTTTAGGAATTGAAAAAGAGGTTGACTACTGCCCCAGTTTTGACCTTACCAGAAGGTACTCAAGGTTTTGTGCTGTATTATGATGCATCTAGAGTTGGTTTGGGTTGTGTCTTAATGCAGAATGGCAAAGTTATAGCTTATGCCTCCAGACAGTTGAAAGTTCATGAGAAGAATTGTCTAACCCATGATCTAGAGTTGGCTGCTGTAGTTTTCTCTTTGAAGATATGGCGCCATTATTTGTATGGTGTTCATGTGGATGTGTTCACCGATCACAAGAGCCTTCAATATGTGTTCACTCAGAAAGAGCTTAATCTCAGACAGAGAAGGTGGTTAGAGTTACTCAAGGACTACGACATGAGTATTCTTTACCACCCAGGTAAGGCTAATGTTGTTGTTGATTCCTTAAGTAGGTTGTCTATGGGTAGCACCGCCCATGTTGAAGAAGAAAGGAAAGAGTTAGCAAAAGATGTGCACAAACTGGCACACCTGGGAGTCAGACATATGGATTCCATAGAAGGGGGTATAGTGGTGACGAATAAGGTTGAGTCATCATTAGTGTCAGAAGTAAAAGGCAAGCAAGACCAAGACCCTATTTTGCTTGAATTGAAGGCAAATGTTCATAAGCAAAATGTATTAGCTTTTGAACAAAGGGGAGATGGTGTATTGAGATATCAAGGTAGGTTGTGTGTACCAATGGTGGATGGACTCCAAGAGAGGATCATGGAAGAAGCTCATAGCTCCAGATATTCCATTCATTCGGGTTCCACAAAGATGTATCGTGATTTGAAAGAAGTGTATTGGTGGAATAGTTTGAAGAAGAGCATTGCAGAATTTGTTGCCAAGTGTCCAAATTGCCAACAAGTTAAAGTAGAGCACCAAAGGCCTAGTGGTTTGGCACATATTATAGAACTTCCGAAATGGAAGTGGGAGATTATTAATATGGATTTGATCACAGGTTTGCCAAGGTCTCGTAGACAGCATGATTCTATTTGGGTGATCGTCGACAGAATGACAAAATCAACCCATTTTCTGTCGGTAAAGACTATCTATTCAGCAAAAGATTATGCCAGGTTATATATTCAGGAGGAGGTAAGACTTCATGGAGTTCCAGTCTCCATTATTTCAGATAGAGGTGCACAATTTACTGCACAATTCTAGAAATCTTTTCAGAAAGGTTTGGGTTCAAAGGTGAACTTAAGTACTGCCTTTCATCCTCAGACTGACGGACAAGCAGAGCGCACTATTCAGACATTAGAAGATATGTTGACGGATTGTGTGATTGATTTCAAAGGGAATTTGGATGATCACCTACCTCTCATTGAGTTTGCTTACAACAACAGTTATCACTCGAGCATCAAAATGGCTCCTTATGAAGCTCTTTATGAGAAAAGATGCAGATCTCCTATTGGATGGTTTGAAGTTGGTGAAGCAGGGTTGATAGGACCATATTTAGTTTATCAAGCTATGGAGAAGGTGAAAGTAATTCAAGAGAGATTGAAAACAACACAGAGTCGTCAGAAATCCTACACTGATGTTAGGAGAAGGGCATTTGAGTTCGAGGTAGATGATTGGGTATATTTAAAAGTTTCACCCATCAAGGGTGTTATGAGGTTTGGTAAGAAGGGGAAGCTTAGTCCCTGGTATGTTGGACCTTATAGAATAGCCAAGAGGATTTACAATGTAGCTTATGAGTTGGAGCTACCACATGAATTAGCAGTTGTTCATCCGGTGTTTCACATCTCCATGTTGAAGAAGTGCATGGGCGATCATTCATTGATCATATCAATTGAAAATATTGAGATCAAGAATAGCTTATCTTATGAGGAGATTTCGGTTCAGATTCTAGATCGCCAAGTTCGCAAGTTGAGAACAAAGGAGGTTGCGTCAGTCAAAGTCCTTTGGAGGAACCAATTTGTTGAAAAAGCTACTTGGGAATCTGAAGAGGATATGAAGAAGAGATGTCCACATCTCTTTGAAATCGGAGAAAATGCAGACCAAGGTACTAATTTTCTTCTTAGTACTATCTAAATTACGAGTGAGCATGTTCTTTGTTTGAAATTGCTTTTGGGATGTTTGAACTTGATGTTACCACCCTTAGCTTAGTAAGAGTAAATCTCATTCGAGGACGAATGTTTCCAAGGGGGAGATATTGTAACATCTCGCAACTAGAAAGAACTAGAAGGAAGTTTAAAATCTGGAAATAGTTATTTCTGGAAAGTATAAGGAAATCTGGAAAATTTTAAGTAAGTTAAAGTGAGTTTTTTGGTCGACTTCAAACGACCATAACTCCTAGTTCAGGATGAGTTAGGTGTAGTTACAAATATGGTTGGAAATCTCTTGGAATGATCTTTCCAACGCCGCCAAGTTTACGCAATTCCGAGTTTGTATGAGTGAGTTAAGCCCTTTGGAAGTTGGGTTGTTCGAATAAGGAAATGCCCAATCCGGATTTTTGAAGGGTAGTTTGGTCTTTTCCTAGCCAATTAATTAAATCCGTTTTTAATAAAATAGTTGGGGTCCAAACTGAGTTAGTTCAGTTTACACTTTTGAGAAATAGAGTTAGGGCTTTTGGAGAAAGAGCGCAAGAGAAAAGAGAAGAGGAAAAGCAAGATTCGCCAAGAACGATCGATTTTGGTTGCGGATTCGCCAAGGAATTGGCTCTGCAAGGTATATGAGTCTCTCATAGCATTGGGTTCATTCATCCACGTGCCAAACATGTTTAGTTCAGCGAAATTCGTCCTAAAAGAGTTTGAAAGTTGATGTTCTTGACATGAATTCTTGAATTTGAATGTTGTTCTTGAATTGGGATGAATTGAGAAGTTTCTGAGTTCGTTATGTCGCATTATAGAGTCGTTTCGAGTTAGGTTCTTAGGTACATTTGCTGGGTATCTGTATCTAAAGGTAATTTGAGAAAAAGAACTGAGGTTGGGTGATTTGGGGCTGGAAAATGAAGAAGAAATTTCGTATAGGAGCGCGTCGCGCGACCTGTTCCCAGAATTAAAAAATTCGGCTCCGCATCGCGGAGTTGACACGAGTTGTTTGATACGCTCAAATTACACCTCCCTAAAGAAGCATAAGCGATCGTTATCAAGTAAAGAATCCAACTTGTAGGTTGGGGTCGATCCCACGAGGAAAATGGTTTAGACTTCACTTTAACCAACAATTATATTCGTTTAGTCAAATTACTTCCAGAAACAAGTAATTAAAGGGGGAGATTTGTGAAACAAATTGTAAGAATTCAATAAGTAATCAGTAAACAAAAGTCAATTTTGGTTGTTATCAAGATGAGAGAATTAACTAGGGTATACATGTTCCCCACAAGCTTATAACGCAGTAATCCTAGTAATAGCAATCCTTTCCTAGTGTACTACGTGCAAAGTGAAAAGCTAGGTATCTCTATATCCTTGGTCCGGCATCTAGAGAATTTCACCCCGCACCTTGGTCCGGCTACGTGTGTATAATTTACTAACCCTTACCTTTACCTCATATTAGACATTACATCGATGTTTGGCTTAGTTATTACTTCGCACCAATTGACACTAGACTATTAGATAGTATCACACTAAATCTATGTTGATAATTCTTTTCTTGTTGATT
>JAJOOR010018019.1:0-13699 GCA_036250505.1 Solanum acaule
ATAAGGTAAAAAGATGAATATAAGGAAGAGAAATATTTAAGAAATATATTTTTATGTTTCAAAACGGTAGCTTTTGAATTCCTTATTTTTGGGAAGGTATAACTGATCATTAATTAATAATTAATCTTTTCTTTTTCTTTTTTTTTGGGGATTTTTTTTATTTTTTCCTCATTTATGTGTTATATTAAAAAGAGCAACTTTCATATATAGCAAACACAAATTCATATTTGTATGCTACAACAAAGTTTGCATGATTGCGCTCCATAGCAAACATATATATGTATAATTCGCTATACATATACAAAAAAAAACAGTTGTATAATTCGCTATACATATACAAAAGAAGGCAGTTGTATAATTCGCTATACATATACAAAAGAAAGCAGTTGTATACAAAGATAAATTGTATAATATGTGTATGTATAAAACGAGAAAGAGAGAAAGGCAAAAGAAAGCTGGGCAGGGAAATATTTGTATTGTATAATTATAAGTGTATAGGACGAAGATATATGTATTTGCATGTGTATATACAATTTTCTCTCGCTTTATACAAACAGAAGCACAATTTATACATTTTGTTTATGTTTGTATAAGCGAGAGAGGCGAGGGTGGCGAGCGAGAATTGAGAGAGTGGCGAGCGAGATCTGGTAGAAGGGAGAGAGGGGAACGAAAATATATGTATATATACAATTTCCTCTCGCTTTATACATTTGTGTTTGTATAAAAGCAAGAGAGGGCGAGCGAGACTGCCACCAAACGAGAGTGGCGAGCGAGATTCCACCAAGGAGAGTGGCGAAAATAGCAATAGTTTTCTATAGGGTACAATTAAATCAAAGTATATTTATAGCATTTAATTTAAATTAATAGCTTGCTATTATATACAATTTTCCCTATTAAAAATCTTTAAAACCCACTTCTTTAATTCTATTAATTATATTAAATACAATGTTAAGAAACTAAAAAGTCATTTCTTTAACAAGCTTTAATGATATTTATTTTCATTACACTAACAACTTTTTATTTTTCTAATTTCTAAAGTAATTAATAATCATATTGATATTTTATATTATAGTCGTATAAATAAAGATATTGTCAGATTTTATAGAAATCATCTTATTAATTTTTTTATTGTTATATTTTCGAGAGATATTGTCAGATATGTAGAAATCATCACATTGATTGCAAATTACAGAAATCACATACTTTTAAGGCAAAATTACAATTTATCCCTTAAAAGTTTATAATTACAGAAATCCCTCAAACGGATACAATAATATAAGCATAGATACATTAATCTGAAGTGCGAGATACAATAATATAAGCTTTGATACATGTGCGAGATACAATAATATAATCGCCGATACATTAATCTGATGCGCGAGATACAATAATATAAGCGCTGATACATTAATATGATGCGTGAGATACAATAATATAATCGTTGATACATTAATCTGATGCGCGAGATACAATAAAATAAGCGCTGACACACTAATCTGATGCGCGAAAATGAGGGATTTTGGAGATTTGTAAAACTTATAGGGGATAATGGTAATAAATAAACTAAAAAGTGAGATTTCTGTAATTTTTCCTTTTTTTTTGTTGTTATATTCTTTATGTTTATTATTTGGATATTTTAGTTTAACTCAAAAAAATAAGATGCAAAGTGCAAACTATTGAATTATGATCAACTTATGGGAGTGGATGTCAGTAAAAACTCCAAAGATTAACTATGCATTGAATTTGTATTTTATTCTTTATTTCAAAAAATTAAGGTCTAACGATTATATTGCAAACACATCTTCATCTATATGATACTTAATAAAATTATTCATAGCTTATCATTTTTTATAATCGCGCAAAGCGTGGACAAGTTCACTAGTATTGAATAAATAAAGAGTAGCTAGCCTTGCGATTGCAAAGTTATGTAGAAGCATAAACTGGATAATCAGAATAAATTTGACCAAACTCATTGTTATGACCAGGATAAAATGAACAACAAAAATATGAAGAAAATCCTAAAAGAGCTTACCTGAAAGTCAACATGAGCACAATAATACTAATCACATAAATGTTAAGGATACACAAAATATTCTACTAAATGAAGATGCAATATAATCAATCCCAAAATGATCGATCCCATTTATGATATATCCCAAACATAAGTTTTTCCATATCCAGGGCACGAACACGAGACCTCTGGTTAAGGGTGAAGAGATTCCACCACTGCACCACAACTCAAATCTTCCCTAAGTAGTCCTAAATTTTAGATATGAGATCCTTTCGATATTTTGAATTTTTGATATATTATTCACTCGAAACGATTCACGCGTGTGGCATGTCGAATTTCAAAGTTAAGCTTTAAAGAAGCTTTAATTGCTAATAGAGTCTTGCAATCTCGACCAACTCAAAATCTCATTTAAGCAGTTCTAAATTTTAGATATGAACCATTCTCAATATTTTGTGTCTTTTGATATATAATTCACTCAAAAAAATTTGAGAAAAAACATATGGGGGAATCCAACAAAAATATAAATGATTATGAAATATTCTCAAACTTTGGAAAAAAGTTTGGGGTGTTTTATGTGTTAGAGAAAGTAGAGTTTATGTGAATTATTCTTTTGACAATTGTTTTTTTTTTTAATTAAATGTTAATTGAATAGGACATTTTTACCAAATCCTTCAATATAAATTACACATTTTAGTTTGGAGAAGTGCATGATCCACATGATATTGAAGTGCCAACCTCACACCATCTTAAGGGTTGTCGTGAAGTATTTTATGAAATAAACTTCTCAAATGGTCACTCAAATAATAATTATTGTTTCAGAAAGTCATTTTTTTTTATTCTAATTTTTTTCAATAATAAAGTGACTTTCTGAAATAATAACTATTAAATGGGTGACCATTTGAAAGATCAACTCGTATTTTATTCCCAACATAACATTTCTCAATGTGAATCTAAATTAATCAAATTTCAATACTAATACGAGACATGAAAAACGAAAACAATTTGTTGAGTAATATGCCAATATCTCGACTATAACAAGGTCCACAAGGGGGTTGAGGCGGCAGGAATCATAGTCATGATCGAACATGATGCTTGTTTGATGGACATTGTAATCATTTAAAATTTATTAAATATAATATAAAATGATTCGAATTATATTAAATTCATGAATATATTAGTCCAAATAAATATTATGGATTAATATAATTGGGCTAATTATTCAAGTCCAATAAATATGAATTTGATCAAAGTCAAAATTAATTGATTTGGGCTATAGATGAGCCCAATTTACCAAGTCCAATGTCATCTTATCCTAGAGGCCCATTCTTTTGGTGCCACGTGGCAAATGACATGGCATGCCAAGTCAAACAGGAAGCGAATAGGATCATGACATGTGTCAAAGATGACAAGCCCGCTCCATAAAGCCCATATGCCATGTCACTTAAATTTGATTGGCTGAAGGGAATCCTATTCCAATCGCAACTCCTCTATTCTAAAACTATAAATAGGGGTCCTCATAATTCAGAAAAGAGGACAGAAAATTCTAAACAAGAAGCTAGAGAAAATCCGTGGTACAAACGCCATAAAATTCTCTATAAAGCTACAAGTTTAAGAATTCAAGCATTGAAGTTCAATAATGATCAAGATCAAGACCATCATATTCAAGAACAAGCTCGAAGACCTTGAATTCAAGCAAAAGTCAAGATCAAGATAAAGTTCAAAGTTCAAATTCATCAAAGATTCAAGATCAAGCTTTAAAGCCCTCGAATCATATTTGAAAAGGCGAATTCAGAGGAATCATAGAGATTGTAACACTCGCACTTGAATTAATAAATACGATTGTTGCTGTAATTTTCCGTTCTTGATTATTGTTTTCTCGATGTGAATTTTATTGTCTACAAATTCTGGCACGCCCAGTGGGACAATCTCTACCTCTCATCTCAACTTTTCAAGCATCAAACAACATCGAGATGACTTCCATGAAGAACAACTCTCGATCAACTGCCTCTAAAGCCACTAGCTCCAAGTTCTCTACTGAAGTTAAAGGCATTCTTGATGTTACCTTTGGAAGTTTCGGAGCTGTTACAAGAAACAAAGCTGCTACGCTAGGACAACAAACACTGCAAGTGTCGTCCGCATCAACTCCTGTTTTTGGGTCTTCAACTCCAAAAAGAGCAAGTTCCTCCACAAATGCTTTGAAAGGAGGAAACAGTATTGCTGAAAAGATCAAGGAGACATTGGCTCTACTTGAGCAATCTGGTTCCAAGAATTCTACCACAAGGGAGGACTATGATTCAACTAATGAATCATCTCCATATGCATCGCGTAACGTGAGTCCGCTGTAAATTAACTTACGCGACAATCCATGCTACTCTCCTACATCTCCAATGATCATGCAAACGATGGTAATGGCTACTTCCTCTCCTGATGAACAACTCGCAAATCTAACAAAATTGGTTGAAGGATTGACAAAACATGTACAACACCAAGAGTCTCGAATTGATAAGTTGATGGATAAGATGGAATGACTTTTAGATGGAGAAGCGAGTCACGCGCCTGGAAAGGGTGTTGAAGTTCAAGAGATCGGAGATCCTGCGAAGAAAGCACCGTTTGTTAATGAGATGCCAGTTTCTTCTGAAGGAATGATCCCACTTGATCGCTTGAAAGAGTTTATTGAAGGCACTATCAAAGATAAGTATGAAGTCTCCACCAAGTCTTCTCACATGTATGCCAAGCCATACACTGCGAGAATTGATAACTTCAAAATGTTTGTTGGTTATCAACCTCCCAAATTTCAACAATTTGAGGGTAAAGGAAATCCAAAACAGCATGTTGCACACTTCGTGGAGACATGTAATAATGCTGGAACCTATAAAGACCATCTCGTCAAACAATTTGTCCGCTCTCTAAAAGGAAATGCCTTTGATTGGTATACGGATCTCGAACCTAATTCTATTGATAGTTGGGAGCAACTAGAGCATGAATTTCTCAATTGCTTCTATAGCACAAGATGTACGGTGAGCATGGTAGAACTCACAAATACTTGCCAAAGGAAGGATGAACCGGTTATAAATTTCATAAATCGATGGAGGAACGCGAGCCTAAATTGCAAGGATAGGCTTAGTGAAACTTCTGCAATCGAAATGTGTATCCAAGGAATGCACTGGGAGCTTCTTTACATCTTACAAGGAATAAAACCAAAATCCTTCGAAGCTCTAGCTACTCACGCTCATGATATGGAGTTAAGCATGTCCTCTACTGGAAAAGATATGACGTATGTCCGAGACCTTCGCAAAGGAAGCGACAAGCAGGAACCCAAGAGATGGAGTAAATTTGTGCCTAGAAATGACAATAAAGAATCCATGAATGTTAATGTGTCGCCTGCGAAGATCACTACGAATGAGGGCATGAAGCAAAATGTGAGAACGGCTTTCCAAGCACGTTCAAATCAAAAGTTGACACTAAGGGAGATGCAAGGAAAAAAATATCCCTTCTTGGATTCTGACGTTTTTGAGATTTTTGATGAGTTGCTCGAGTTAAAGCTCATTGACTTGCCAGAGATGAAGCAACCCGATGAAGCTGGAAAAGCTGATGACCCAAATTATTGCAAGTATCATAGACTTGTGACCCATCCTCTCGAAAAATGTTTTGTCTTCAAGGATAGAGTGATGCGATTGGTTAATGAAAAGAAAATTATCCTTGATGATGAGAAGGCTAGTTCTAACCAGATCTCTATCACGTTCGGCTCACTCAATCCGGTCCAAATATATTTCTCTGAAAAGCATGAAGAAGAGTTATTGGAGCAAGATAAATCTCAAGATGATATAGGTAGTGATGAAGGCTGGATTCTTGTGACTAGGCGAAGACGCAACAAGTCAAGCTTACGAAAAGAATTGTCCGTGCAACCGATTAGACGGAAAATGGTGAAGAAATTGGAGAAGAAGAAATCAATCCAACGCCCAAAGAGGGCAAAGGTAGAAGTGCATCACTACCAAAAACCCTGACGTCCTGTGACTCTAGAGGAATTTTTACCAAGTTCGTTTAACATAATGTCTACTCAAGACAATGTCGAGGCATCATGTTTCAATGTTGATAAAGCAGAAACAACGAAGGTGCCTTCTACTGATAAAGAAGGAACAACGAGTGAATCCTCACCAAAAGTGTCTCCTAGTGACGATGAAAAGGCAATAAGGGAAATCTTGTCAATGATGACTCCCTCACCTTCTGAAAAACCTATTAAACCTTTTGCCCAAGAAGTACATGCATGTGATGCAAAAATCACATTTATAGATAATGATCTTCTGTTTGGTGAAACACTACACAATCGTCCTTTGTATATGGTGGGTCACGTGCTAGAGAAGAAGATAAATAGAATCTTAATAGATGAAGGATCTGGAGTCAACATTCTGCCTATCCACACATTGAAGGAACTTGGCATCACGACTGGAGAACTTAGTGAAAGTCGTCTGTTGATACAAGGATTTAATCAAGGGGGCCAGAGGTCCATAGGCTCTATTAAATTAGAGATCCACATGAAAGATTTGCGATCAAGCGCATGGATGCATGTGATCGACGCAAAGACGTCATACAATATATTACTTGGCAGGCCTTGGGTACATGAGAATAGAATTGTCTCATCTTCTTACTATCAATGTTTGAAGTATCTTGAAGGCTGCATTGAAAGGAAGATAGTTGCAGATGATAATCCTTTCACCAAAGTTGAGACACATTTTGTCGATGCAAAATTCTATTTGAAAAGTTATGTTGTTAAAGGGACCAAATCTAATGATGTCAAATCAATCAAGTCTGATAAGATCAAAAGTAAAAGAATCGATGCGGCTGTTGAAAAGGTAAAAAATGACACTAAAGAACCTTGTCCCATTCTTAATGAAGGGAAGATCATATCTTCGAAGAAGAAGCTGACTTCTGGGCTTCACTTTGTTCCAAAAGTGAAGAAAGAAGAAGATCAATCATCTAACCTTGAAGAAAATACATTGAGAGGGCTAACTCTTCCTATCAGACGAATCGATGCAATAAACTTGCCTTCGAAGCTACAAGGAAAGTCAATCGCTCAAAATCAAGTGCGAGATGTGGCATTCCCCACAAAACGCACAAGAGAAGGTTTTGATCCCAATGCTTACAAGTTATTTGTGAAGGCTGGGTACAACCCTAATGAGCCATCAATGTTAGGGAAACTTCCATTAGAAGATACAACTAGGCAAGCACGTGAAGGCCTTGGCTATAGCCAACCGCTGCCAATTCGCATTTCCATAAGAAGGTCAAGCAACAACCATATAATTTTTGAAGATGATGTCACTACTCCCAACAAAAAGCCTTCCGTCTTTGATCGACTTGGAGTGTCGACTACAAGAACTTCTGTGTTTGAGAGGTTGGGTCCATTGAAGAAAAACAAGAATCTGAGAAGTTATTTAAAAGTTACAACGCCTGCTTCACATTTGGTTCGAAAGGATTTCAAAAGTTCGATTCCTTCTAGAATGAGGCGACGAGTAGAACTTGTAGTTTCATGTAAAGAGGAACTCAAGGCAAAGGTTCACACTGTGGTTTACACCAAGGAGTGCGAGGAAGATGAAGAAAGTGTAGGCTCCTCAAATCATATTACAATCCAAAATAAGTACGATTATTTGCCTCAAATGAAGATTGATAAAGAGTTAGAAGATATTGTCTGGTGTTGTCATAAATCTGTCAATGACAATGATCCTTTAGAAGAGGAAGATGTTGGAGATGATCCACCGGAACTTGAAGAAGGAGTAAAGACCACAATAGATCCTTTGAAAGAAGTTAACCTTGGCACTGATGAAGACCCAAGGCCAACTTACTTGAGTGCATTTTTAGAAGTTGATGAAGAAATCGCTTATATGAATATACTTAAAGAATATAGGGATGTCTTCGTTTGGAGTTACAAAGAAATGCCTGGATTGAATCCTAAAGTAACGGTCCATCAATTGGCAGTAAAAAATGGTTCTCGTCCTGTTAAGCAAGCTCAAAGACGCTTTAGGCCAGACTTGGTTCCATTGATAGAAAATGAAGTTAACAAACTCATTGAGGCAGGCTTTATTCGTGAGGTCAAATATCCTACGTGGATTTCAATTATTGTTCCTGTAAGGAAGAAGAATGGTCAAATTCGAGTATGTGTTGACTTTAGAGATCTTAATAATGCATGTCTTAAAGATGAGTTTCCTCTTCCCATTCCGGAGCTGATGATTGATGCCACCACTGGTTATGAGGCGATGTCATTCATGGACGGTTCTTTTGGCTATAATCAAATCCGCATGGCTCCAAAGGATGAAGAACTCACTGCATTTCACACGCCTAAGGGTATTTATTGCTACAAAGTGATGCCATTTGGTTTAAAGAATGCTGGTGCCACATATCAAAGGGCTATGCAAAATATATTTGATGACTTGCTCCATAAAAATGTTGAATGTTATGTTGATGACTTGGTGGTAAAGTCGAGAAAGAGGGATGATCATTTGAAAGACTTAAGAATGGTGTTTGAGTTGCTCCGAAGATATCAACTAAGGGTGAACCCATTGAAATGTGCCTTCGGAGTTACTTCTGGCAAGTTCCTTGGCTTTATTGTGAAACATCGAGGAATTGAAATTGATCAAGCCAAAGTTGATGCAATATCGAAGATGCCTGAGCCTCGAAATATTCATGAGTTAAAAAGTCTCCAAGGAAAGTTAGCCTACTTGAGGAGATTCATCTCAAATCTAGTGGGAAGATGCCAACCATTCGGTCATCTCATGAAGAAAGGTGCTCCTTTTAATTGGGATCAAACAAGTAGCGATGCCTTTAAAAGTATTAAATCGTATCTAGCAAAACCTCCGATTTTGGTAGCCCCTATACTTGGAAAGCCATTGATACTCTACATTGCGGCACAAGAAAGGTCTGTAGGAGCCCTGCTAGCTCAAGAGAATAGTGAAGGCAAAGAAAACGCTCTTTATTACTTAAGTAGAGCGATGACACCGAATGAGCTGAACTATTCGCCAATTGAAAAGTTGTGCTTGGCACTTGTCTTCTCAATTCAAAAGATGAAGCATTATTTTCAAGCTTATGTTGTCCGCCTCATTTCTAGAGCAAATCATATCAAGTTTGTTATGTCAAAACCTGTCCTTAGTGATCGACTAGCAAGATGGTACCTCCAATTCCAACAGTTTGAGATTGTGTACATCCTTCAGAAAACTGTGAAGGGACAAGCATTAGCTGATTTCCTAGCAGACCATCTGATACCCGACGATTGGGAATTAACTGATGATCTTCCTGATGAAGATGCGATGTCTATTGAAATTCAACCTCCTTGGAAAATGTACTTTGATGGGGCTGCACATCGTGGCGGAGCTGGCGTTGTGTTCATCACTTCACAAGAAGAGATTCTACCATTCTCCTTTACTTTGAAGCAATGTTGCTCTAATAATGTCGCTGAATACCAAGTATTGATACTTGGACTTGAGATGGCCGTCGACATGAAGCAATTACACTTACAAGTCTTTGGTGACTCTCAGTTGGTGATCAACCAACTCTTGGGAAGTTATAAGGTGAAGAAGCCCGAATTGCGTCCTTATCATGACTATGCTCAAAAGTTGATAGGATGGCTTGGAGATGTAACCCTTCAACATGTGCGTAGAACGGAAAATAAGAAAGTTGATGCATTGGCTGCCTTGGCTTCAACACTAACCCTTCCTGATCAAACACAAGTTACTATTTGTCAAAGATGGATAGTACCACCGCCAAATAAGGAAGAATATATAGAAAATGAGCTTGAGCATCTCGTTGCCGTTTCTGAAGCCATAAAGGAAGATTGGAGACAACCCATTATTAACAACATGTGTTATGGGATACTTCCAGAAAATCTAAGGAGAAGGACTGACATTTGTAGTCGTGCACCTCGCTTCCTTTACTACAAGGACACATTATATAGAAGATCATTTGAGGGTGTACTATTACGATGTTTGGGAGAGGAAGAAACAATTCAAGCTCTGCAAGAAGCACACTCAGGAGTATGTGGATCACATCAATCTGGACCGAAACTCCACTTTCACATAAAGAGGATGGGGTATTATTGGCCAACCATGGTGAAGGATTGCTTAGATTATGCGCGGAGGTGCGATGCTTGTCAATTTCATGCAAATTTCATACATCAGCCACCTGAAGTATTGCACCCAACTATCGCATCTTGGCCATTTGACGCTTGGGGATTGGATGTTGTGGTACCACTACCAAAATCTTCTGGTGGACATTTGTACATCTTGGCTGCAACAGATTACTTCTCAAAATGGGCTGAAGCCGTTGCCCTTAAAGAAGTGAAGAAAGAGAATGTTGCAAATTTTATCCGAGTGAATATCATCTATCGCTTCGGCATCCCTCGCTACATAATAACGGACAATGGCAAGCTATTTTATAACAAGTTAATGAACAAAATTTGTGATCTCTTTTGCTTCAAGCAGCGTAAATCTTCTATGTATCATGCTGCCGCCAATGGTCTTGCCGAAGCATTCAATAAGACTCTATGCAACCTTCTGAAGAAAGTTGTCTCCAAGTCCAAACGGGATTGGCATGAAAGAATGGAAGAAACTTTGTGGGCATATAGGACAACATACCGCACACCAATTCAAGCAACACCATATTCACTCGCTTTCGGAGTTGAAGCAGTCCTGCCACTCGAGCGTCAAATACCTTTTTTAAGACTTGCTATTTAAGAAGGGCTCACTGAAGAAGAAAATGCTCGACTGCGTCTTGCTGAGTTAGAAGCACTTGACGAAAAGAGGCTAAAAGCCCAACAAAACCTTGAATGTTATCAAGCTCGTCTATCTCGTGCTTTCAATAAGAAAGTTCGCTTGAGGTGTTTCCAAGTTGGAGACCAAGTTCTCGCAGTAAGAAGACCCATCATTACTTCGCACAAGTCTGGGGGAAAATTTACCTCAAAGTGGGATAGACCGTATGTTGTACAAAAAGCATATTCACATGGTGCTTACAAGATTGTTGATGCAGATGGTGTAAGGATCGGTCCTATTAATGCAAAATTCCTAAAGAGGTACTACCCTTGAAGTAAGATGATGCTCCTTAAGGTACGAGCCTAAATTGCATGTCACTCCTGGCCCGCAAGAGTATAAACTGTGTACGGCACAACAAAAAAAAATAAAAAAAATAAATCACTCAATCCCCCAGAACTACGTTGTGACTTGATCCTCTTCATTGAGGTACGTAGGCGCTTAGAATATATCCTAAGTTCAGTTGCATGAGTGTCAAAAAACCACATGTTCCCACTTGATTTGTCACATGTCAGTCAAAGCGATAAGTATTTGGTTTTATCTTTCGTCTCATCAAACTTTAGACTTGTACGAAGTATTGATTGGTCAATAGATGGGGGAAAACCCTTATAAAATATGAGCTTCTTTAACAGCATGCTTGAAGTTTCTTTAAATTTAGCCAAGTATGCAAGTTGAAGTCTTTATATTCTTCGAGTTTACAAGTTGAAGTATTTGAATCCTCTAAGTATACAAGTTCAAGTATTCGAATACTCTAAGTGTGCAAGTAGGACTTCAAGTATGTAAGTAGAAGTCTCCAAATCCTCCAAATGTGCATGTCGTTGAATTTCCATGCCGTAAGGTGGACAAGATTTGTCCATTTGCACCTTAAGCTGGCCTTTCTCCGGGTTTATCCTTAAAAGGATCTTTAAATTTTCATGCCTTAAGGTGGACAAGATTTGTCCCTTTGCACCTTAAGCTGGCCTTTTTGCGGATTTATCCTTAAAAAGATCTTATAAAGCCTCAAGTAAGTGATCTTCAAGGCGGGGACATTAAACACATCCCTTCACACCTTATGGTTAAGTATTCGGGACATTGTAACGCCTTGAGAGTAGTATTTTTTTTCAAGGCGGGGATGTTAAACACAATATTCTAGTAAAGCCTCAAGTTGGTTTAGTATTCGGGACCTTGTAACGCCTTGAGAGTAGTATTTTTTTTTCAAGGCGGGGACGTTAAACACAGTATTCTAGTAAAGCGTCAAGTTGGTTAAGTATTCGGGACCTTGTAATGCCTTGAGAGTAGTATTTTTTTTCAAGGCGAGGACGTTAAACACAGTATTCTAGTAATGAATCAAGTTGGTTAAGTATTCGGGACCTTGTAACGCCTTGAGAGTAGTATTTTTTTTTCAAGGTGGGGACGTTAAACACAGTATTCTAGTAAAGCCTCAAGTTGGTTAAGTATTCGGGACCTTGTAATGCCTTGAGAGTAGTATTTTTTTTCAAGGCGGGGACGTTAAACACAGTATTCTAGTAAAGCCCCAAGTCGGTGATCTTCAAGGCAGAGAGGTTAAACACATCCCTTCACACCTTATGCTTAAGTATTTGGGACCTTGTAAAGCCTTGAGAGTAATATTTTTTTTTTCAAGGCGGGGACGTTAAACACATTCCTTCACACCTCAAGATCAGACTCTTGTGCGATGAAGCTCTCTATTTTTGTTGGTCTCTGAAAAGAAAGACACACAAAAAAAAAGTACAAAATAAATAAATAAATAAATAAAATACCTTAGCACAAGAATCTCTCTGTTGTGAAGAGGGATTTCACGATCTCTGAATGTGTTCAGAGAATATGGAGACGTGAGGCCTATTTATAGACTTAAAAAATTGGGGTTTTTAACTCCTAGTGGAATAAGAATTAAGACCCCAATTAGACTCCTAATAGAATTCAAAAATATTATTTGTATAGGATCGGTGGGGCTAGGAAGCTTTCTTAATTCTACTACTATTGGAATTAAGACCAAAAAAAAAAAGAACGGCTTCAATTGGATCATAATCCTACTCCTAATTGAATTCATTATTTGAGGCGGTGATACTGTTAACTAAAGCAGCCCATGTATTGACTAAAAGTAAGTAATATACTTGAGCCTTTTATGAAAAAAAATCAAGCCATAAAGCAACTTGCTATATAGGTGCATCCACGTGGGTTTATTTTGCATGTATTTGGCCTCCTTTTTAAAAAAAAGGAAACACAAGTATTATGAAGAAATTAAAATCATAATTTCTCATTAAACATGCAGCAACTCAAAATTATTCCACATATTAAAGAAGATCTTCATTAATTACTTCAACTCTAGTCTTTAAAAAATAAAATATCTCGACAAGACTTGAAGCAGGGGGCATTTGTAATCATTTAAAATTTATTAAATATAATATAAAATGATTCGAGTTATATTAAATTCATGAATATATTAGTCCAAATAAATATTATGGATTAATATAATTGGGCTAATTATTCAAGTCCAATAAATATGAATTTGATTAAAGTCAAAATTAATTGATTTGGGCTATAGATGAGCCCAATTTACCAAGTCCAATGTCATCTTATCCTAGAGGCCCATTCTTTTGGTGCCACGTGGCAAATGACATGGCATGCCAAGTCAAACAGGAAGCGAATAGGATCATGACATGTGTCAAAGATGACAAGCCCGCTCCATAAAGCCCATATGCCATGTCACTTAAATTTGATTGGCTGAAGGGAATCCTATTCCAATCGCAACTCCTCTATTCTAAAACTATAAATAGGGGTCCTCATAATTCAGAAAAGAGGACAGAAAATTCTAAACAAGAAGCTAGAGAAAATCCGTGGTACAAACGCCATAAAATTCTCTATAAAGCTACAAGTTTAAGAATTCAAGCATTGAAGTTCA
>JAJOOR010018023.1:0-14976 GCA_036250505.1 Solanum acaule
GTCCCCAATTCGGTGCTCAATACTACTCCCAAAAATACTTTAGCTCATAAGTGTTTTAAACACATCTTTCTTTATTTTGAGATAATTGCTCAAAGTTTAGCCCACAGGCTCTCTTGGAAAGCATAGCTCCTTTCTTACTCAAATGTGAAAACATTTATAAATTTCTTTGGGAATACATAGTTCCCTAATAACTTTTGAGAAATGAACTCAACTATATACTCTTTACTTTGCTTGAAACTTGAGCCTTAAAACGAAGTTTAAACGTTTAGTAAAGACTCTTGAAAAACCTTAAAAACTTGCTTTGACTAGCTTCTTAACTTCTAGACTTGACTCTTAACTTCACTTGACTTTGATCCTAACTTTCCTCGAATTGGATTATGGATTCAAGGGTAATGATCTCATGTTTATGGATGAGTTCGATTAGCTAAACTTGAGAAAATTTACGAAAACACCGTCTTGGAACAAGTCCGCGACGCGGAGATGCTCCTAAATAAAAGCTCGCAAAATTGATTTTTGAAACAGTGGAGTCCGCGTCCTGTCCGCGACGCGGAGCAGATTTTTGTTCATAAGGGGAACAAGTCCGCTTATTCATAATTAATTTTAAGAGATATGGAGAATAATAATGAAAAGGGCAAAGTAGGCACATCAAAAAATGGCAGTGTGTTTCCAAAGAAAGATAAGAAGTCAGTGAAGAAAATGGTTGTTGAAATGATAGGCCAAACTATGTTGTCCCCTTTCAAGAATGATAAGAAAAAAATTAACCCATCTAATGGCACCTCCTCTTAGTCCCAATGAACTTGTTTTTTTTTTTTTTTGGGTTGTGGTAATATTATTGAATAAAGTATTTATGTAAATCATATGGATTCCGAGAGTTTAAATTATATACATTGACAATATTGTAAAGAATATTTACACGATTTACCTAATTTCTTACGGTACTCGTGATGCATGTAAGTTAAATTCATCAATAAATTATATTATTGTTTAGTATTATGTTATTTTTGTGATGTTAATTATCCTACAAGCTAAGGACGTTGTATGTTTGTTATAGAGTCTCCATTTTCGTTTATTTAATTTTCCTCCCCAATAATGTTACACCGTTGTTAAAAAAAAATTGTGTTAAACTAGAGTGGACTACTCACATTTTTATTTTCAAATAGGGTGAAAATTTAAGGTAAATAATGAAATCACATTCTATAATGCCAAAAAGGAAACACTTACACACGCTAAAAAAATTGGTTATCTTATCAATACTTATATTTCATACGCAACAACGCAATATTAAGAAATCAATATAAATAATTGAAAGGAATTGTAGAGAATTTTGGGAAAATTTCTGAATGTCTATTCATACCCAATTAATACGATGTATATATACAAGCATAATTACTGAATAAAATAAAATAAAGTAATAACAATATACACATGTCACCTTCTAATTTGTACAACACCTAACCATATGTAACAAACTATTATTCCTCCATGCCTAACATGTGAGTGCATTATTCTAGACTGATCAATCTAACAGTTCACATTTGATTCGTTTCGTTCTTGATGAGAGGTTGAGATTACTCCACGTCACCTTCAGACAAGTATTGAAGGGTCTAGGTTTTGTGAAAGTTGTCTGAAATCTTCTTTCCTCTTCTTTCTCTTTCCTTTTCTTCTTTCTTCTTCAAAGTCTTCAATTGTTTCTTTGGGAGAAGAAGAATATGATGATAGAGAGTTACGAGTGTCAATATCCCCCCTCAAATTGGAGGGAAGAGAATAAACCCCCAATTTGTGTAACAAATATTGATGAGAAGGGCCAGGCAGAGGCTTAGTGAACAGATCGGCCAGCTGATGAACAGATGGGATGAACGATAAGGTGATCAGACCTGAGATGAACTGCTGGCGAACAAAATGACAATCCAACTCCACATACTTAGTACGTTCGTGAAAAATAAGGTTCTTGGCGATGTGAATAGCAGCTTTACGATCAGAGTGGACAGACACCGGTAAATGAAGAGGAGCAGAAAGATCAGTGAGCAATTGAGTGAGTCAAGTTTCTCAGTTGTGACACGCCTCATAGATTGGTATTCCGCTTCGGCAGACGATAAAGATATTGAGGTCTACTTTTTAGACTTCCAAAACACAGCAGCACCACCAAGTGTGATGAAGTAACCACTAACAGACCGACGTGATTCTTTGCAGAAAGCCCAATCAACATCGCAGAAGGCAAGAAGTTGCAATGATGGAGTAGAGGAAAGGAGGATGCCTTGGCTGGGATCAACACACAGGTATCTCAAAACTCTAAGTGCTGCTAAATAATATGATTGAGTAGGTCGTTGCATAAATTGACTCAACTTCAACACAACAAACGACAAGTCAGGTCGAGTATGTGTCAAATAATTGAGTTTTCCAACCAAGTGCTTGTAAATGGTAGGATTAGATAGCAAAGGTCCATCTTCTGCAGTAAGCTTAGAGTAGGGGCAAGTGGAGTAGAGACATCAGGACCTGTATAAGGGGAAACTCATTGAGAAGCTCCAAAGTGAACTTCCTTTGATTGACAATAAACCCTTGTTGTTCTCTGAAGATCTCAATGCCTAAAAAATAATGTATGTCACCCAATTCTTTGACTTTAAACTCTGTATTTAGAAATGTAGTGATACATAAAATTTCATCTTTGTCATCCCCAGTGATGTGAATGTCATCCACATAAACAGCAATAATGGATGTAAGGCCACCAGTAGTCTTGAAAAACAGAGAATAATCATTAAGAGATCTTGAATAGCCCTGGAAAATCAATGCACCTGCCAATTTAGCATACCACTGCCTCGAAGCCTATTTTAGCCTATATAGAGACTTCTTAAATAGACAAACTTGGGTAGATATAGGAGGGTGAAAACCTGGAGGAGGTTTCTTGTAGACAATTTCCTGGAGATCTCCATGCAAAAACGCATTTGTCACATCCAATTGGTGAACTTGCCAATCTTTCTTGACAACAATTGTAAGTAAACATCTAATAGTGGTCATCTTGACTATGGGGGAAAATGTCTCATTATAGTCAATCCCCTGCTGTTGGACATCCCCCTCACAACTAGTCTAGCCTTCCGCCTCTCAATTGAACCATTAGACTTGTGTTTGACCTTGTAGACCCATTTACAGGGCAATGCTTTCTTCCCTGGAGGAAGGTCCACCATTTCCCATGTATTGTTGAAAGCTAATGCATCTAGTTCTTCTTGCATAACAGCAGTCCAACCTGGATGTTGAGAAGCTTGGTTAAAGTTATGTGGTTCAGTGACCTGTCACCTTCTAATTTGTACAACACCTAAACATATGTAACAAACTATTATTCCTCGCATGCCTAACAGTGAGTGCATTATTCTAGACTGATCAATCCAACGGTTCACATTTGATCCGTTTCTTTCTTGATGAAAGGTTGAGATTACTCCACGTCACCTTCAAACAAGTATTGAAGGGTCTAGGTTTTGTGAAAGTTATCTGAAATCTTCTTTCCTCTTATTTCTCTTTCCTTTTCTTCTTTCTTTTTCAAAGTCTTCAATCGTTTCTTTGGTAGAAGAAGAATATGATGATGGAGAGTTACGAGTGTCGATAATAATAGCAATGAAAATTATGAATATAGTAAGTAGTAACAAAATTCAGGGGACATTAAGCTAGCACACATTTTTTAAAACACATCTAGCTAGTTAAACGTCGAAATATGAGTTGTAATGTGAGTTGAGAAATTGAAGAAAATAAGTTAGTGGAAAATAAAGTTCATTTCTTCCTTATCTTATCGGTGGTACTGAAGAAGAGGTTTGTTGTGATTTTAAATAGAAATACTTTCTTTTAGCTATTTAAAAAGAGAGACGATTCATTGTACCGTTGTCATCGTTGGCTTTGACTAAAGATGTGATTGATTGATGAATTTTTGGACCAAATTTATTTTTCCAGAGTAAGTGTTACTCCCTCCATTTCAAAAAGAATGTCCTAGTTTGACTTGGAACAGAGTTTAAGAAAAGAAAGAAGACTTTTTAATCTTGTGGTTCTAAATTAAAGTTATGTCAAATGTACCAAAATGCCCTTTAATTTTGTGGCCTTAAACATGCCATGTGGAAAGTTGAAGTTAAAGTGTTGCCAAAAAAGGAAAGCGGTCGTTCTTTTTGAAACAGACTAAAAAGGAAATGAGGTCATTCTTTTTGAAACGGAGGGAGTACATGATTTACTCTGTTTTTTGAATTTCACTAAAGTTCTACAATATCAATTACCAGTATTGTAAATAGAGTTTTATTTTATTTTGGAAGAAATTATTCCAAATCATGGACAAGTATACAGAAATTAAATTCTTTAAGAAAATACAATATTCTGTAGGCTTGAAACTTTATTTTTCTTTAATTATTTTATTTCTGTTTCCATATATTTTGATAGTAGAAATAACAACTTTTTTTTCATGTAAGATTGTGATAGACATACTTCCTTTACAAGAAAAAAATATATAGAATTTCTGGTAATGAAGATAGTAAAATTACATGGAAAAGTAAAATCAATTTTTTTTTGATTGGTTAAGTATTTTTTGAAATAAACTATTATCATAAGTATTACGGAGTACTTGAACATTTCCTAGAAATGTATGACAATCACATGATTTTTTTTTAAAAAAAAATAGTAGTTATCATAATTAATTTACGAACCCACACAAATCCATTACCCCTCCAACACACAGACATTTTCAACAATTTAAGTTAGAATGAAAAAACTAAATTCCTACTTTACTGGCTCATCTACACATATGACTTCACAAGTATTAAAATGAACAAACCAAAACCACACAAAACACACATTACATTTCAAGAAAAAAATAAAATAAAAATTAGTTTTTGGTAATTTAACTTGAAAAATTAATAGGTAGTTTCCTTGGCTCAACTACACAAACAAGAGTTAATTTCTTGGATGGTCTTTTTATTTGGACAACAAAATCATTCAACTATAGTTTTTTTTTTTTCTTTTGACTTAAAATCTTCATTCTCTCTTTGTTAGCCTTAGATAAAAATATGCAAAAACCCACACTCACACATTATGCATAAGCTAATTATATAGAGATTCAACCAGAGTTGCATGAAAACTTTCATGACAAAATAAACAAAGGCCTCAAAACTCTTATAAATACCTCAACAAATGAACTCCTCAAATCATCACAAGTTAAAGCAACAAAGCAATAATACACTACATTCCATCATATTCATAATTATTTCTAAAAGAAGATATATGGATAATAATGGAAAGGGCAGAATAGGCACATCAAAGAATAATGGAAGTGTGTTTCCAAAGAAAGATAAGAAGTTAGTGACAACAATTGCTGTTGAAAAGATAGGCCAAACTATGTTGTCCCCTTCAAGAATGATAAGAAAAAGATTAACCCATCTAATGCCACCTCCTCTTAGTCCTCTTACTATTTGGATTGTGCTAATATTATTGAATAAAGTAGTTGTTTGATTCTGATGTATTTCTAGGGTTTAACTTATATACATCGATAATATTATTGTATAAAGAATTATGTTTACATGGTTTAACTGATTTTTTATGGTACTATTGATGTATATAAGTTAAACTCATTAATAAACTATTGTGTAGTATTATGTTATTTTTGTGAGGGTGATATTTCCTTTATTAATTATCCTTCAAGGACGTTGTATGTTGTAATATTAGTCTCCATTTTTGTTTATTATTTTTACTCTTTAAATCGTGTTATTGCTTTGTTAACTTCTTTTTTTTTTTAAAAAAAAACAACTAAAGTGGAGCACTCAAATTTTGGAGAATTTTAATAGCTAAGTTGAATTGCTATTTGAACTTTCACCTTTTTTGCGGGGATGACAACGGGGCGGATGTGGGGTGAGGTGATTTTAAGGTTGTGCGGGACATGTTGAAATAATTTTTTTAAATTAATGTGGGGCAAGTTGTTGGTCTATGCGGGTTTATACGGGTTCAAACTTAATTTAAACTTTTTACATGTTATAAGAGTGATAGAGCACCTTTCACAAGTAAGAATACACAAAATGACAAATTCATTAGTATTTTTTATTCAAACTATAATATCAATTGAAAGTTTCTTTAAACTAAGTAAAATATTGAAGATAGTAAATGAAAATAGTTCAATCAAAACTAATACAGTTTCTTACATGCTTTTTAATTGACCTCTAAAAAAAATCAAGTCACTATTTATTAAGTTAATACAACTTAATGAGAGTAATAAATTTATTTTTATGAATTTTATTTTTTGTGTCAAAATTTATCAAAAAGAAAAAGTATTGAAAAAATTATGCGTGCAGTTTTATGCGGGGTATGGCAGGTCGGATTGAAAAATAAAAAAATTGTTATGCGAGGTAAAGCGGAGAGGAAAATTTATCGGACGTGGAATACAAAATATAAATTTAGAAAAATAAATAATTTTTTTATTTCACTCTCTCAAAAGGAGATGTGCGCCATGGAAACAACGTGTGTTGAATGGATACATTTTCTATTAATGATGTCATATACGTATTCAAGCAATTTAATGTATAGACATGAAAAGTTAAAGTTGAATCAACAATTTTAGTGCTTATCCTCAAATTTCTGAATAATTAAATCTAATATTATTGACATGAATTTCTTTTGTGCCATTAATAAATCTTTGAAAATATATCTAGCTGATTTGAGCTCTAAGATATTTTTCATGTAAAATTATGATAGGGACACATTTCTCCTTCAAAAAATATAAAAAAACTATATATGAAAATGAAGATAGTGAAATGACGCGGAAAAGAAATTCCCCTTCCAAATCCTTAGTAGTGGTTAAATATTTTTTTTTAAAATAAGCTCATATCATGAGTAATATGGAGTATTTCATTTCCAAGAAATGTATATATATAACAATTTCATAGGTCGTTAATTGAAATTAATAAATAGAAAAAACCAAAATTAATTCACTCATCCACACACAAACCCACACAAACCCATTCCCATCCAATAAAAAAAACACATATATACGCACACCCCATGTAATAATAAATTATTATTGACTTAGCACAGGGATTAAAAGGCAGTAAATGATAGGGTAATTTTATCAAATCACCCTTATTAAATATAAGTTATTTAAACATTGAAAAATAAATAGTATTTAATAGCAATGGTAAAATAGACACAACATGACATTGATTTTATAAACTGAACAAGTATTGTTGGACATCCCAAGATAGTATAGTGGACAAATAAAAATGGACGAAGAGAGTAAAATAGGATTAATATATTTTCAATTTTGAATAACACACAGGCTTCCATTTAAAACCCCCTTAAACCCACACAAACACATATTCCATGCAAGAAATAATCAACAATCTTCTTTTAATCTTACATAAGCTAATTACTAAGAAATTCAACTAAAGTTGGATGAAAACTTTCATGACATTATAAACAAAGCCCTCAAAACTCTTATAAATACGTCAACATATGTACTCCTCAAAACATCACAAGCTAAAAACAACAAAGCATTAATACACTCCCTCATATTCTTAAGTACTAAGAGAAGAGATTGTTGAAGTACTGTGTGATCATTGCATTTAAAAATTGAAGTTGTTACACAGAACGCACAGTTTAATTTACTTAGTTACATATATTATCAACAAAGATATGGAGAATAATGGAAAGGGAAAAGAAGGCACATCAAAGAATGGAAGTGTGTTTCCAAAGAAAGATAAGAAGTCAGTGAAGGCAACTGCTATTGAAAAGATTGGCAAAACTGTGGTGTCCACTTTCAAGAATGATAAGAAAAAGATTAACCCCTCTGATGCCACCCCCTCTTCTTAGTCCCAGTGAACTTGTTTTTTTCTTTTTTTGGGTTGTGGTAATATTATTAAATAAAGTATTTATGTAATTCATATAGATTCCTGTCACTCCCCGTGCCTACACCCTAGGCGGGACTGGCACTAGAAGACCATTGTTGGCCCCAAGCAACCCTTGGCCTGACTTACTTAACTCAGCGGAAGACAATATGCATATTAATAAAGATCAATAGCGTTTAACTGAACTGAATACTAAAATAACTGAGAATGCTTAAAGGTTAAACATTCAACTTGGCCAAAAGTGACAACCCAATTCTTAACAGTAAGAAATGATAATGAAAAGACTCAAAGGACTAACATCTGACTGTCTATGAAGCCTCTAAAACAACTGAGATGGATATTGGGACAAACCCCACAACATCCTAATAAACTAACTAGAAAGAAATGAAAATAGATCCTCCGAAATGCAAAGAGGCTCACCGACTGACTCTGAACTACTCACTGGATCAACAGTGCGCTGGAATATCGATCCTAGTTACCTGTGTCTGCATCATAATACGATGCAGGCCAACTGGCATCAATACATTGAATGTACGAGTATGTGAGTTGGAATGCTAAAACAACATAGGCTTGAAAGAGATTCTGAAAGAAACACTTACCTTGGCTCTTCTTAACTCATGAATACTTAACTGAACTCATTTCATTATAAAGAAGTTTAAAACAAGTGCAAATATAAAGAAAAAAAGAAAACTGTTTAAACAATGACGTCAACTCATAATCATAATATCATAAAAGACATACCATGCTCCCTCTCAAAGTCTACTTGTGCAATCCATGAATGAAGTCACATACCTCCATTCATACTAAGAAGAACCCCTTGAGGAACCATGCAATTACTGTTGTGGGAGTTTCTCTAACCGACAACCATCACATAAGAGCTATTGTGATGATACAACGATCTTCCTCAAGCTGCCAGCACATTCTATACCCGGCCAAAGGTATAGGACTTGAATTACTAAGTGGATCCACTAGTCTATGCGAAAAGGATTCATCTAAAAAGTATGACCCATTTTCTACCCATGGTGGCTACATGGTTTAAGGGGGCTGATAGGTGTATGAACTCTTCCACATCAGTGTTCAATACTACTCCTAAAAATATTATATTATATTAGCTTTTTGTGTTTAAAAACATACTTCTTCTGTGATTTGAGATTAGTGCTCAAAAGCTTAGCTTAAAGGTTATCTTGGAAATCTCAGTTTCCGTTCTAATTTAAATGTGAAATTTTTTTAAATCTTTTTGGGAATACTTAGTCCCCATATACTTCTTTGAAGAACAGAACTTCAACTTTACTCTTTACTGAACTCAAAACTTAGGTTTTAAAACAAAGTTAAAACATTTGTGAAAGACTTTTGAAAACTTTAAGGACTTATCTTAACTTGACTCTTGACTTCTCTTGACTTTGATTCTTAACTGCTCTTGACTTGACTCTTAACTGATCCTTGAATTGAATTATGAATTCAAGGATTATGATTTGTGACTGGAAAGATCTCATGATGTTTAGGAATGATTCTAGATAGCTAAACATGAGAAAAAGACCAAAAATCAATATTTGAAGGTGGGTCCGCGACGCGGAGGCATATTTAAATTTTGGTTTTGAAAATAACTTTTGAGGCAGAACACCTCGTGTCAGCTCCGCTATGCAAAGCTGAAATTTTCAAATCTGGGAACAAGTCGCGCGACGCACCCCTGATGTCAAATTTCGTCCGACAAAATTTCTTCTTCGTTTTTCTTCCCCAATTCACTCAAACTCGGTTCTTTTTCTTAAATTACTTTTAGATACAAATACCCAGCAAATGTACCTAAGAACCTAACTTGAAACGACTCTATAATGCGACGTAACGAACTCAGAAACTTCCCAACTCGAGCAAATTCAAGGACAATATATGAATTTCAAGAATAGGTATCAAGATCATCAACATTCAAGTGCTTTTACGACGAATTCAAACTGAAATAAATATGCTTGGCACGTGGGAGAATGATCCCAACATTATGAGAGCCTCACATACCTGGTAGAAGTAAACCCTTGGCGAAAACACCAACTTTCTTGATCGATCTTGATGAATTTGCCCTTTTCTCCTTCTTATTTTCTCTTCTCCTTTCTCTTTAGCCCTAGCGTGAAATTCCAAATTCTAGAACTGACTAAAATATGATTTGACCCATATTAAACTCCTAAAAATGGATTAAAATAATAGGGTAATGAAAAGACTAAAATACCCCTTAAAATTCCGGATTGGACATTTCCTTAATCCAACAACCCAACTTCCAGAGAGCATAACTCACTCAAACTTGGCGGCGTTGGAAAGATCATTCCAAGAGCTTTCCAACCATATCTGGAACTACACCTAACTCATCCTTATCTAGGAGTTATGATCGTTTGAAGTTGACCAAAAACTCACTTTAACTTGAAAATTTCCAGATTTCCTCATTCTTTCCAAAAGTAACTATTTCCATATTTTAAACTTCCTTCTAGTTTTTTTCAGTTGCGAGATGTTACAATTCCGATAGTTTAAATTATATACATTGACAATATTGTAAAGAATATTTACACGATTTACCTGATTCCTTACGTTACTGGTGATGCACGTAAGTTAAATTCATCAATAAATTATATTATTGTTTAGTATTATGTTATTTTTGTGATGTTAATTAGCCTACAAGCTAAGGACGTTGTATGTTGTTATAGAGTCCCCATTTTCGTTTATTTAATTTTCCTCCCCAATAATGTTACACTGTTATTAATTATTTTTTTGTATTAAACTAAAGTGGACTACTCACATTTTTATTTTCAAATAAGGTGAAAATTTAAGGTAAATATTGAAATCACATTCTATAATACCGAAGGGAATACTTAAAAACTCTAAAAAAAAATTGGTTATCTTATCAATACTTGTATTTCATACGCAACAACGCAATATTAATAAAGTAACATAATAGCAATGAAAATTATGAATAATAACAAAATTCAGGGGACATCAAACTGACACACATTTTTTTAAAACACATCTAGCTAATTAAATGTCTAAAGATGAGTTGTAATGTGAATTGGGAAATTGAAGAAAATCACTTAGAGGAAAATAAAGTTCATTTCTTCCTTATCGGTGGTGCTGAAGAGGAGATTTTTTGTGCTTTTAAAAAGAAATATTTTTTTTAGTTATTTAAAAAAGGAGACGATCTCTTATACTGTTTTCATCGTTCAACTTGACTTTGGCTAAAGATGTAATTGATTGATGGATTTTTGGACCAAATTTATATTTTGTTTTCACTAATTAATTTCCTTTGTTCAGTTATTAATATTAATTTATTAATTTGCGGAATTATTTAAAATTTACAGGGAAAGAACCTATTTCTTTCGAACAATAAGTCATCGGCCTTCGATAGAAATTAAAGTTACCCCCCTTCCCAATAGTCACCATCGCACCTGTTGATAGCTATAACTTTAAGAAAAATTCTTCTTACTAAAAGCATAAAGAATTCTTATATTTCTTCTTCTTTTATTTGCATAAGTTTTTCAAACAAAAACAATAAGTGTTGTGTGATTTATTCCGTTTGTTGCTAAAGTTTTGCAATATCGATTGCTGATATTGAAAAATAGTGTTCTATTTTATCATGAAAGAAATTAATCCAAATCCTTGAACAAGGGTAAGATTATTAAATCCCTTAAAAAACACAATATTCTGTAGGCTAGAAACTTTATTTTTCTTTTCATTATTTTCATTTCTATTTATCTATTTTTTTTATTGTAGAAATAACATTTTTTTTCATGTAAGATTATAATAAGTACATGCTTCCCTTAAAAACAACTTGAAGTTATTTATATATTTTACGAGGCAAAACTAGTAACAAACATAGTGAAATTACATGGAAAAGTAAAATCAATTTTCTCTTCGATTGGTTAAGTATTTTTTTAAAACAAACTATTATCATAAGTATATATACTTGAACATTTCCTAGAAATGTAAAACAGTTTCGTCGTCAACTAAAAATTGATAAATACACATGAATTATTTTTAAAATAGAAGATATCCTAATTAATTTACAAACCCACACAAATCTATTACCCCTCCAACACACAGACACCTATTAGTTTTCAGTAGTTTAAATTAGCACACATCCACACAAACATATATTCCATTTCAAGAAAAAAAAATTAGTTTTTGATAATTTAGCTTGAACAATAAATATTTCCTTAGCTCAAATACCAGAGTTAATTTCTTGGATGGTCATTCAAGTTATGAAAATTACATACTATTAAATCTTTTTTTCATTTTTATTTGGACAACAAAAATCATTAAACTATAGTTTTTTTTACTAAAAAATATCCAAAAACCCACACTCACACATATACATAAGCTAATTACATAGAAATTAAACCAGAGTTACATGACAACTTTTCTCATATTCATAATTGATTTTAAGAGATATGGAGAATAATAATGAAAAGGGCAAAGTAGGCACATCAAAAAATGGCAGTGTGTTTCCAAAGAAAGATAAGAAGTCAGTGACAACAATGACTGTTGAAAAGATAGGCCAAACTATGTTGTCCCCTTTCAAGAATGATAAGAAAAAAATTAACCCATCTAATGGCACCTCCTCTTAGTCCCCTTACTATTTGGATTGTGTTAATATTATTGAATAAAGTTGTTGTTTTGATTTTGTTGTATTTCTAGGGTTTAGCTTATATACGTTGATAATACTATTGTAAAGAATGTTTACACGGTGTGACAGATTCTTTATGATACTGTTGATGATGTATATAAGTTAAGCTTATTAATATAGACTATTGTGTAGTATTATGTTATATTTGTGAGGGTGACATTTCCTTTGCTAATTATCCTTCAAGGACGTTGTATGTTGTAATATTAGTCTCCATTTTCTTTATTATTTTTACTCTTTAAATCGTGTTATTGCGTTGTTAATTTTTTTTTTTTAAAAAAAAAAACTAAAATGGAGTACTCTGTCACGACCCAAACCAAGTCATGAGTGGCACCCACACTTAACCTCCTAGGTGGGCGAACCAATGAATTCAACCCCAACTTATATTTATCATTCAACTTACAAAATACTAACCATAATGCAGAAGCTTAAATCTTATTAGTGTAAGAAACACAAATCCATTAAAGTCTACTATATGTCATTCCCAAAACCTGAAAGTCATCACATCAAGGACATCTAATCTTCAAATACTAACTATAAGAGTATTAAAGACACCATAATAAATGAATAAAATAGTTTATGTCTGAAAACTAAGGACATCATGCCATGACCCAAAGAATCCAATACGAGCTTGAATGAATAGCTCACCCTGGAACCTGATATGCTGGAGGCTGTCTAGAGTTGAAGACAAGTCGAAATCGTTGGTATGTTCGATGCACTCCACAAAAGAAAATCAAAGAAAAACACAAGTAGGGCTCAGTACAGGGCAACATGTACTGAGTAGAAATCATCGGTCGACTCAAAATAGTAACTAATGTGCATAAACTAATAGTATAAAATAAACTATAGCACATAGCAGGTGATAAACAACAAACAACATGAACAAGTGACAACTGAATCAAGTACGTAATCAATCACAATATCAAGCACACACACAAGGACTCATGCCTCCACACCATGCTCTTTTGGGAAATGAGTTCTTTGAGATTGAGTACATTCAGTTAATTCAATATGTTTTCCTCTTTAATGTTACCGTGTCGGAACGTGACAACCCGATCTAATAATACCGTGTCGAAACGTTACACTCCGATCCAATAATACCATTTCGGAACGTGACACCCCGATCCAATAATACCATGTCGGAACGTAACACCCCGATCCAATAATACTGTTAATTTATCATTTATTATCATCACTTTTCACTGCATTAACAGTATTTCATCAAGCCTTCTTTATTCAAGGCATCACTTCGATAGAGAAGGTTCAAGATTTTAAATTTCACGGTCTCAGAATTTCAGATCAATCACAAACTACACAACCAAGCAACACAATCAAGTACATAGAGAACTTCCCAATATCACACAATGCATATCAATCACTATTAAGAGTCTATCTCTCAAATAGAATAAACCATTAACTACCTCCACCGAAGAATCGAAGTCGAGCAAACTAATTCCCCGACACTTTTCATTTCCTCAATGCTTCAGAATGTTTCCAATCTATAAAGTATGCATAATTCGTAAGTGAACACGTTCAATCCTATAATTGTCACGACCCGAGCCTACACCCTGGACGTGGCCGGCACTCAAAGACCATTAATGGTCCCCAAGCGAACCCTCATTGTGGCTGACTACAAGCGGAAAACTGCTTCAAGCATACAAAGCTTAAAAACTGAAATAAAAGTTCGTGAAACTTAAATACAAAACTTTAACTCAAATGAAAAAAGAAACTCAGAATATAAAAATAATACTCAACTAGCCATAAAATAGGCAACTTAAGTCTTTAAAAAATTTAATAAAATAAATGAATAATACAGACTTCTCAACTATACTAACTATCTATGAAGCCTCTAACTGATAAAGATGGAAGTCGGGACAAAACCCACGACATCTTGACCAAACTGAAAGGTAAATGAAATCCTCCAAAAGCAAGGAGGCTCACCATAGCTAACTTGAACTCTCGAATGTATCAACGAAGCTCCTGTTAATGATCTTGAATACCTGTGTCTGCATCATGAGAAGATGTAGGCCAAATGGCTCAGTACGTGGAATGTACAAGCATGTAAGAGGAATTCTAAAGCATAAACATAAGCTTGAAACTTGATAAAAAGGAAACATACTTACCTCTTCTCAAACTTACTCAACTCAAGGAATACTTAAGGATACTCAAAACTACTCAACTTACTGAACTCAGAAGTACTCAAGGATAAGATACTCAACTCAGAGATATGATATTCGACTCTGGGTACTCAACTTTGCATACTCAACTCAATATAAAGCAACAATACACATGCAATATATGGAAAGCTTTATAAAACAGTAAAACAACTTAGTTCATTAAAGAAAATGCAATAACAAACTCAACTTTACTTATATAATAAAGTAATATAGTTTCTGTGGGAGATTCTCTAACCGACAACCACCACTATGAGCCTAAGTGGTGATACAACGTCTTGCTCACGCTGCCAGA
>JAJOOR010018025.1:0-12328 GCA_036250505.1 Solanum acaule
GCTTGAGAAATGGGTAGAAATAACATGGTATTTTAGCTGCAAAATGAAATTACTAGAAGAGTTAACTGTTTCTCACACAACAGTAAAAACATTTCTTATAGGCACAAAGTTAGAGTTTGAGGTAAACTAGAGCATTAAAAGGACATATTTCCATCGAAAAGAACTTGCAGGCGCATGATCTGCTTTCTCACCGCAAAAATGATAATGAAATAGAATTTATCTTTTTGAAAGACTGAAGACATGAAAAAGAGGACTGAAGTGGGAAGAATTTGTTCTTCCACTCACTTTGAAACCTAGTCACCTGAATCTTTCCATATTCGTACAAAAACTTGATTCACTCTTACTAGTCATTTGGCCTTGGCCTAATTTTCACTGACTTACCTTCTATAAGCTCCTTTCTTGTTTCTGGATTTTTGGCCATAACCTGTAGAATATATCCATAAAGGAATTAATAAGGTGGATACATATAACAAAGTGGCGGAAAATTGGTGTCAAGAAATAAGTAATAACACAATATCAAAACTTCATTTCATGACGGCCTCATCTCAACAGAAGCTTGTTGAAAAACTAGTTACAATTGAAAAATCATCTTCCCTGAGTATGTTAGTTTTTGAGAATTATATGTTGTTCATACACTTAACTAAAGTGAATATGCAGAACAGTGCACCACAAAAGTAAATAATAATAATAAAGTACTCAATACTTACTTTCAGTTACTTATATAGTAAAATGTTCTTATAGAGAATGAATGTTATAGAGAACATATAATATAACATAACATGAAATATCGGTTATAGTGAAATATTGTTGTATAAAATGATTGTTATAGAGAGGTCTGACTGTGGTATGAGCTGTTGTTGGCCCAAACTATTTCAGGATTGAGGCATAGTTGTTATTGTTTTTGTTGTCCACGAAGATCATGTTAGTATGAACTGTGCCTGTTTACTTTTCTATTTACTGATGTATAATTTAGGAGATTTTAGTATGAACCTGAATTTTATTGTATCGTATTGTTGCAGATATGGTAAAAGTATTAGTGGAAGAACATCTAGAGCTCTCAATGACAGTTAATATTTCAAATACTAGCTTTGCATACAGCTGCAAACCAAGAGCATATAGAGCAGTTTGTTCCACCATAGCTAAAAGTAACGGAAAAACAGCATTGCTTCTGCCGCAAGAAATGGGACATAAAAAGGGGCAAACTGCACATCATATGGCTGTCAAAGGACAAAATCTTGAAGTTGTGGACAAGCTAACTAGAGCTGATCCTTCATTGATAAATATGGTTGACAATAAGGGAAAAATCGCCTTCATATTGCTGCTCGAAAAGGCAGGGATCAGGTATATTCTTTTTCTAATACAACAACAATCATGTCTCCTATATGAATCCTCACTTTCCATATTGTATGTTCTTTTTCAAATACATTTAGATATTTGTATCTTGTCGAATTAAGGAAACATGGCATGTATGTTTAGCATAGATTCCATTTTGAGAGAATTGAAAAAGCACTATTTCGTTAAAAGGTTCTATACAACTGCCCTTTCTCAATGTAGCATTTGCTTGAAATAGTTTCCAAAATAACTGTTTTGCGCATTTTAAACTAACAAGGGAAAGTACACTTGTTTGATGGGATATTACTGACCTGAAACAAAGCAAGAGCATTACACGGTCGAGTTGACTCCTTCATAGATATCATTGGGGGTGACAACTTCCAATACACTGATATGACTTCCTGAAATTCATAAGACAAACATTATTACACATTCACAACTTCTTGCACATCAAAACACGTTCTTTCATCCAGAAACTTTTGCTGCTAGGAACTTCTCTCTCTAAAAAAACTTTGCTCTCACTTCTCTCTAAAACTCTACACACCAATGGTAACTATGCAAACAGGCGAACCGTTACCCGCGGTCCACCTGCTGCACCCAACGGAAACTTGGCAGCAACCCATTCTCAACCACAACACCTACTATTCACACCCTTCCTGTTTTCTGAAGCGACACTTTGTTCCACTCCTTCCATTTATACTTTAAGCGCAATTGCTATAATACATACTTCCTCGACCACTTTAAGGCAGATCGATCTTAAGAAGATCATTGCTTACTCAGTTCTTTCAATTTCTACCGGAGAACCCAATACCGACAACAATTCAAAGGGGGATTATGACTCACACAAGCGTGCAAACAATCCCAAAACACAACTCCCTCAAAATCAACCCAAAGTATCCTCCAATTTCGATAGGCAAATACAGAAATCAGACAAAAAAAAAACTATTGTCTATCAACAACATCAAGAGCTTAGTTAAAATTGGGTTGGTTTGGGTCTTGATCCGTTATATAACTCATGACCTAACCCATTTTGACCTAAGTAAATTTGGATTGGGTTTGGTCTTGACCCGATTGTTGTCTTAACTCATCATGACTCGTCCAAATTAAATCCAATCCGTCCAATTGTCACCCCTAGTAACTGATCACTTGGCAAATTTGGGAGAATGTCATAATAGAAAACCTTAGTTTGCTACCTGCTTCTATCAGGGGCTTTGTTGAATTTGGATCAACAAGGAATTTCTAACTTCAGGTTCAAACAAAGGAATAACCATTTTGTGACTTATGATGTTGATCTTGGATAGTTATACTGATATTGTCTTTGTGCATAACATCCACTTGTATATGTGGTTTACCTCATCTTTTTTCTTGTTCTGGAGGCTATGGTCTATGTCCTCCTCCAAGTACTTATTTTCTTCTTTAATTTAATATACAGGTTGGGATCAATGCCAAAAACCCCCACAAAAAAAGTTAAAGATATAATTAAGTAACTACGACTGTATTCTCTCTAATCATCTAACCTTTTAAATTAGATGTCACATAATTTAACATGTATGGTATCAAACATTTTCTCTCCATAACATTTTAAACGTTTAGAAGAGAGGTCACAAAATCCTAACACAAACTCTAAAAAATCCAGTTTAAGATTATTCAACAAAATATAAATCCACAAAAATTAAAAGAGGTATACCATCAAAAGCATGTAAACTGCATTGGAGGTGTTCCACAGCAATGGAGCTAGATCTTCGCATGTATCTCGCTTCTGAAATATATAACAAAAGTCACCAACTCAGAATCTAACAATTACAAGCACTTTAAGAAGGTACAATAAAAAGAGGAATAGTCCGTTTGACCAAACTTTTAAAATCTCCTTATTTGAATATTGCTTTTTGTCGGACATGCATGCTTAGGGAATAAGTATATTTAAAGAGTAACAACTTGTGTTTAGCTAATCAATTTAAAAAACACTTTTGTCAATATTAGACCAGCAATTTGTGTTTTACTAAGATTATGAAGTTTTTTTGAAAAATACATTTTTAGCTCTCGAAAAATAGTTTTCTACTCAATAATATTTATTTTTTACCTAACAGCTTGATCAAACAGACAATTCTCTAGAATAAGCCCTTTCTTCAATTAAAAAAAAAAACACTTTTGATCAAGGTAGCTTGGCCAGACAAATAAGTTAATTTTCACTCAAATATTTAAGTTATATGAAAAAAATTCAAAATGTTTTTTTTTCTTTAGCTTATGATGATAGCTGTATTTAAGGTTAGATAATTTATAATTACTTGGTGCGTGGTTTTGTGTTGGGGGAAACTTGAAGCTGAAGAGCAAAGGAGTTGTAGCCAATTTTAGATATTTGGGAAAACTTCAGACAAAAAGTGAAACTCCATATGAATATTTTAGGACATTTTGTCCGAAACGTATGTCCTAATAATGGTTTTGGAAATTTCAGATTCGCTAGTCTAATATATATTGTATAGAATTTAGTCGTACAACTTGCGTACAAATTTTGTAGTATACAAATTCGCTTAGAACATACAACTTATGTACAATTTATATACAATTATGTTGTATGTATTTTATTTGTTGTTGAATTTATTTTGTATGTCATGTATATTTCATTGTATACAACTTATTTATGTCTTCCTCTTCGAGTTTCATTGTGAAATTTCAATGAAAAACAAATCCCTCTAATTACAATTTAGATCTAAACTCTAAAGTATGCCATCAATAGTTTGCAACAACAACTCAATCCGAATAAATTACAATTTCGCAAAAAAAAAATAAAATCACTTTGATTTCAAAGCTTCCAACTTTTTAATGATTGTCAATGGAGCTGTTTAATAAAGTTATATGTAGCCTAAAATTGAGAAAATTGAAGTTTTATTTCTTACTTTGTACACAATTGATAAATATAATTACGTTTAGGTAATCAAATGGGAATTTCCCTAATATTGATAATTAAGTTTATAATTTACCAAAAATACTTTTATTCGTCTTTCTTACAACAAAAACATTGTCTTTATATTGAAAAAATTAGTTGATTGTGTTCATGTTACTCAAGAATTGCATTAAGATTCTGTCTTAGTTATACAAATGACATTCCTAATTTTGATTATTGACAAAATTAAATAAATTTCTCTTGTTAGAAAAATTGAAATGCTTACCTTTAGGCTATCTTGCGGACCGCTTAATTAGGGCTTGCATATGCCCTTTTTGGTACATATAACATATCAAATATTATATAAAAAGAGAAAAAAAATCATATGAGAGATTCTACTAATTGCTAGCAAAAATTCACTCAATGTGAAATTTAATGGTCTTTCTAAAATAGCATATATAAAAAATCACAGATCTATAAATTTCTTTGCATTTGTATCTCAAAAATGCGTAACAAGCACATATAAGAAAAACTAACACGAACATCAAATGTATACAAATTAATAAATAAAAATGTATTACATAAAAAAAAAAAAAAACATTTGAAACATGTCTTGTACCTTGATGAGTTCATAGATGACTTCTTCGCGAAGATTACCATCAAGGAGTAATAACACCAATTGATTTGCAGTGACACCATCTAAGTCATGAGGGTTTTTTTGTGTACCCATAGGAGAAGAAGAAATGTTGCACAACGATGACGATGATATCAATGTAGATTTCGAAAATGGTGACTCTGGAAAATTCTCCATTAAAAATTCGTAAAGGAAAAAATTTCCCTTTTGATTTATTTTTTTCAAATGAGAAAGTAGACAATAAAAAGAAGTGTTTTGACTCTTTTTTTACGGTGAAAGAAAAAGAGTTATTTGCTCAAGTCTTTGAAAGAACTAAGTAGGAGATGGACAAATGTATTATTATATTTAATTTTTTGGCTTATGCAGATTCTTACAATTAGGGGAAAAAGTAATGTTTTACAGTATATTTACTATTCAACCCCTTCTAATTTAAATGACACTCCTTTTATTGTTAGACCAAAATGGATGTTATTTTATCTAGAGATTTAAGTTTTGTATGTATTGGTTTTAAAAAGGTGCGAATAGAAAATAAAGAGTTGTGATTTTTTTGAAGAATTGTGACTTTTTCAAAATGTTGTGACTTTTCTGAAGAGTTGCAATTTTTCATGAAGGTTGTGACTTTTTCGAAGGGTTGTGACTTTTCAGAAAGGTTGTGACTTTTCCAAATGGTTGTGATTTTTCCGACAAGGCTTAATAAACACATGTTCATACTATCCTTTGTTGTCTATAAATAGAGGGATTTCCTCTTATTTTTCAGCAACGGATTTTCTCAACACCTTCTTATTCTGCACAAACAAATTCTGGGTACTTTACTGCCTTTGAGTAATTCGCTGACATGTGATTTTAGGTACCAATACATCAGTGGTAAGATTTTTCTATTATGTTAGGATATATTCTATTAACCTCGGGTACTTGATGGAACTAATTTCCTTAATGACACACTGTGCATTCAGTGAGCTCGATTTTGTTCTTTTCAATATTATTTCTGTTTTGTTGCAAATTATACTTTCTTTACTGGTTTTAACTTTTACTTCACCTCGAGATAATATCTCAGATGATCATTCAATTAAGTTTTTTTTAGAAAGTCAACTTTCTTTTATAAATAAGTTGAGTGACTTTGAGGTTATAAAAGAATGTTGAGTGACTTCCGGTGAAAAGAACCCTTGGTTGAGTGACTTTGAAGTTCTAAAACAAGATTGACTGACTTTCTATGAGAAAAAACCTTAGTTTAGCGACTTTGAAGTTATAAAGGAAAAGTGAATGACTTTATGAGAAAAAAACCCTTAATTAAGTGGTCATCTTAGATATTATCTGTTCAACTCAACTAGTCCACTAACCTGGTAGATTGGCCTAACCTATAAGGCCAAATGAAAAAAAAAGGAATTATTTTCTATAGGTAGAGAAATTGGACAGTCCTTATCCAGTTTAGCGAGATTTAGGGGTTTCGAAGAGTAGAGAGTTTTTTTAAAACAAAATTTATACAAATTCAGTAAAAAAAAACATACTAATTACATATAATTGCATACAAATTTTTGTTGTATACATGTTCAACTAAAATATACAACTCATATACAATATGTATACAATTTTGTTGTTGTATGTATTTTATTTGTCGTTGAATTTAATTTGTATGTCGTATGTATTTCATTGTATACAACTTATTCATGTCTTCCTATTAGAGCTTCAATACAAATTTTCAATGAAAACCAATTCCCTCAGATTAAAATTGTCACACCCCGAGCCTACACCCTGGGCGGGACTGGCAATCGAGAATCATTTCTTGCCCCAAGCGAACCCTTGGCCTGGCTAGACTCTCAGCGGAAGACTTTAAGCATTATTACAAGGATCAAATGCATTTATAAAACAACTGTCTCAATTTAAACTTAGAACGTTTAAGGATAAAACATTCAAACTAACCATAGATGGTAACTCAAGTCTAATAGCAAAATATTTGTAATACAAGACTAAAGAACTATGACTACTCGCCTATGAAGCCTCTGAAACAAAGAGGATGTCGGAAATAAGAGGGATGTCGGGACAAGACCCCCGATCATCCTAACAACTAAAATACTAAAGCAATATAAAAGGAGTTCTCCAGAAAGCGAGGAGGCTCACCAACTGACTCTGAGTGCTCAACTGGATCAACGAGGCACTGGATGCTAATCCTGGTTACTTGTGTCTGCATCATAAAACGATGCAGGCCAAATGGCATCAGTACATTGAATGTACGACTATGCGAGGGGAATACTAAACAAGACATAAGCTTGAAAGGAAACTGAAAAGAGCACTTACCTTGGCTTTACTCAACTCATGAATAACTCAACTCAAATGCAAAGTAAAACCAACAATAATGGTGCAGTTTATACAAAGCATTTAAAACAATAGGTGATAAATCAATGTATTAAAGAGATACAATAACAACTCAGTTTACTCATATAATAAAGTAATATAATATTGTGGGAGTTTCTCTAACCGACAATTACCACTATGAGCCTAAGTAATGATACAACGTCTCGCCCACGCTACCAGAATTGTCCTACACTTTGCCATCATATAAAATGCCTCAATTAAGTGGATCCACTAGTCTATGCTAAAAAACACTAAGGAATCATTTAAAAAGTATGATCCTTTCTACCCGTGATGGCTACATGGTTTATGGAGACTTGAGTTATTATGAACTCGTGTCCCTATATCGGTGATCAATACTACTCCCAAAATATACTCAGCTCATATGTTTTAAAAAAAGAAAACTCTTTCTATGATTTGAGATAATTACTCAAACACTAGCTCAAATGATCTCTTGGAAATCGGTGTTTCCTTTCTTGCTCAAATGTGAAAAACATTTTAACTCTTGGGAATACTTAGTTCCCGTATAATTAATCTTTGAAGAAATGAACTTTACTCTTACTCTTTACTCAACTCAAAGCTTAAGTCTTAAAACAAAGTTAAAATGTTTGTAAAAGACTTTTGGAAAACTCTATGAACTTCTCTTGACTTGACTCTTAACTTTCCTTGAATTGAATTATGGATTCAAAGTTCATGAAATCATGTTTATGTACGATTTCATGATGTTTAGACGTACCTTAGAGTGTAAAAATCAACTAGAAAACATAGGTATGTTGCTAAGGAACTAGTACGGAAAGAAGTGGGAAAAGGTGGGAGAACTGACGTCCCTGGCACTCTGAGAGGCGTGGGGGGCTAGAGCCCAAACTTTAGAATTGAAGTTGTGGCGCTCTGCTGGCGCGTCGCCCCAGAGCCCAAACTTCAGACACTGAAGTTAGGTGCTCTGGCTGGCACAACGCCCCAGACCCCTGCCCAGAAAACTCTGATTTTTCTCCTTCGTTTTCAACTCTAAACCCTCTAATTTCACTTGGTTCTTTCCCCCAAACACTTAGAATCAACTAAATCATCAATATATGTAAGATTCTACTTGAAAACACACCTAAAATCATGAATCAAACTCAAGAAACTTCAACAACAATAACCCACAAGATTCCAAACGAATTTCATCAAGTACTCATATTATTTGCTTTCAAAACTACACAACTTCGCTGAATTGAATCATGATTGGCGCGTGGGTGAACTAACCCAATGCTATGTGATCTCACATACCTCTTAGGGATCACCCCTTGACGAAATCCACGATCTTAGCTTCGAGAATTTGACGATTCTTGCTTCTTCTCCTCCTTTCTCTCTTCTTTTCCATTCTCTCAAAACCCTAACCCAAATTTCAAAAGCGTAAACTGACCAACTTCAGTTTAGACCCCTAAGTAATTACCAAAAACGGAATAATTTAATTGGGTATGGAAAAGACCAAAATACCCTTCCAAAATCCGGATTAGACTTTGCTTATCTAAACAACCCAACTTTAAATGGGCATATCTCACTCATACGAATTCAGAATCGCCCAAACTTGGTGGCGTTGGAAAGATAATTCCAAGATATTTTCTACAGTATCTGGAAGCACACCTAACGCATCTTGAGCTAGTAGTTATGTTCATTTGAAGTTGACCAAAAACTCAAACTTAACATAACTTAACCAATTTTCCAGATTTTTCATTCTTTCCAAAAATGACTCTTTCTAATTCTAGCTCTTTCTAGTTCTTTCAATTAGCGAGATGTTACAATATCTAGTCCTTGGGAACATTCTTCCTCAAATGAGATTACTTTGATTAGGCAAAGGGTGTAACATCTAACATTCAGCTCAAACACCTAACAAGCAAATCTAACACATCAAGTATATAAATTAAAGAGTACTAAGAAGAGAATTAGTACCTTGATCTGGAATTTTTCCGGGCTCAAAGAGATATGGATATCTCTTCTTCATATCCTCCTAAGCTTCCCAAGTAGCTTCCTCAACAAACTAATTCCTCTAAAGGACTTTGACTAATGCTACTTCTTGGTTCTCAACTTGAAAACTTGGCGATCTAGAATCTGAATAGGAATCTCCGCATAAGATAAACTATCATTGATTCCAATATCCTCAGTAGGTATGACAAGTGAAGGATATCCCATGCATTTTTTCAACATGGAAACATGAAATACCGGATGGACCGCTGCTAACTCTTGTGGTAGCTCCAACTCATAAGCTATATTGCCAATCTTTTTGGATATTTTGTTAGGGCCAATATATTGGGGACTAAGATTCCCCTTCTTACCAAATCTCATAACACCTTTCATGGGTGAAACTTTCAAGTATACCCAATCATCTACTTCAAACTCTAACTCCCTTCTCCTAACATCTGTGTAGGATTTCTGACGACTCTGCACCATTTTCAACCTCACTTGAATGACTTTCACTTTCTCCATAGCTTGATGAACTAAGTTTGGTCCTATCAACCCTGCTTCACCAACTTTAAACCATCCAATAGGAGATTTTCATCTTCTCTCATAAAGAGCTTCATAAGGAGCCATCTGGATGCTAGAATGATAACTATTGTTGTAAGAAAACTCAATGAGAGGTAGGTGATCATCACAATTACCCTTGAAATCAATCACATAGGCCCTCAACATATCTTCTAGAGTCTGAATAGTATGCTCTGCTTGACCATATGTCTGAGGATGAAAAACAGTACTTAAGTTCACCTTTGAACCCAAGCTTTTCTGGAATGACTTCTAAAACTGTGCACTAAATTGCGCACCTCTGTCTGAAATAATAGAGACTGGAACTCTATGAAGTCTAACTACCTCTTGCAGATACAACTTGGCATAGTCCTCTGCTGAATGGGTAGTTTTTACCGGCAAAAAAGTGGGATGATTTGGTCATTCTATCCACAATCACCCAAATAGATACGTGTTGCCTGCGAGACCTTGGTAAACCTGTGATGAAATCCATATTGATCATCTCCCACTTCCATTCCGAAAGTTCTATATTCTGAGCCATACCACCTGGCCTTTGATGCTCTACTTTAACTTGTTGGCAATTCGGACACTTAACAACAAATTCTACAATGCCCTTCTTCATACTACTCCACCAATAAACCTCTCTCAAATCTCGATACATTTTTGTGAAACCTGGATGAATGGAATATCTGGAGCTATGAGCTTCCTCCATGATCCTTTCTTGGAGTTCATCCACCCTTGGTACACACAACCTACCTTGATACCTCAATACGCCATCTCCCCCTTGTTCAAAAGCCAATACTTTTTGCTTATGAACATTTGCCTTTAATTCAAGCAAAATAGGATCTTGGTCTTGCTTCTCTTTTACTTCTAACACTAATGATGATTCAGCCCCATTCATCACCACTACTCCGCCTTCTGTGGAATCCATTAGTCGAACTCCTAATCGTGCAAGTTTGTGCATATCTTTTGCTAACTCTTTCTTATCTTCCTCAAAATGGGCGGTAATCTATACACATCCTAAGGAACCATCTTTCTTCCTCACAAATAAGACCGGAGCACCCCAAGGTGAGACACTTGGTATAATGAAGCCCTTATCAAGGAGATCTTTCAACTGTTCTTTTAGCTCTTTCAACTCTGTTGGAGCCATTTTATATGGCAGAATAGATATAGGACGAGTATCTAGAGGAAGGTCTATACCGAAGTCTATCTCTCTCTCAGGAGGGACTCCGGGTAGATCATCAGGAAAGACTTATGGAAACTCATTCACAACTGGAACTGACTAATTAGGAGGTATCTCAACACTAGAGTCATTAACTCGGACTAATAGATAGACACACCCCTTGGAAACTAACTTTCTCACCTTAAGGTACGAAATAAAATGACCCTTAGGCACTGTTGATGTAACGTCCGGCAATGTGAAAATAATTGAAGAGGCTTCGAATTGGAAATTTTCATTTTTGGAAAGGATTTGAAAATCTGGAAAATTTTGGCCAAGTATGGAAAAGGTGAGTGTTTGGCCAACTTTGATCAGTCGTAACTTCTATCTCATGATGAGTTAGAAGTATTTCCAGTTATGGTTGCATAGCCCTCGGAACGATCTTTCCAACGCCGCCGAGTTTGCTCGATTCCGAGTTCGTATGAGTGAGATATGCCCTCTGAAAGTTGGGCAGTCGACAAGGAATTCCGTCCGAGAATTTTTAAGGGCATTTTAGTCTTTTCCCTAGCCAATTCTTTTGGGAATATATTGTTGCATAGGGCTGATCTTTGGATCATTTTTTTCCATTCTAAGAGAGTGAAGGCTAGGGCTTGAGAGTGAAGAAGAGAAGAAGAAGAGAAAAAGAGAAGAAGAGGAGAAGAAGAAGAGGAAAATCGAGGAGATCAACAAGTTCCGTCAAGATCATCGTGGATTTTCGTCGGGGGTGATCCCTAACAAGGTATGTGAGTTCTTTGTGTGGGTTGATCCTTTCCCCCACACACCAAGCTCTTTTTTATGATTTGAGAAAAGATTGGATTTGTGTTGAAGTTGTTGAAATTGTTGGTTGTTGTGTTGTTGAACCCTTGTGATTGTGTTGTTGAAGTTCTTGTTGGTTTAGTACATGATTTGGTTGGGATTTTGAGTTGAAATCTATTGAATGTTGAAGGACTTTATGTTCTAAGTGATTGGAGGATGGAACCCTTGAAGTTAGGGAGTTTAGAGTTGGTATCGTGAAGGAGAAAGTTGGACAGCTTGCAAGGGGCACGTCCGCGTCGCGGACTTGTTCCCTCTGTGAACAAAATCTTCTCCGCGTCGCGGACAGGACGCGGACTCCACTGTTTTCAGAATTTATGTTCGAAGATTTTCTTTAGTTTGGCGGTCCCAAATCATTCCTAAACACCATGAGGTCCTTCCAAATATCAATCAAGTCCTTGAATCCATAATTAAATTCAAGAAAGTTAGGATCAAGTCAAGTGAAGTTAGAAGTCAAGTGGAGTTAGAGCCAAGCTTAGAAGTTAAGCAAGCCAAAGCAAGTCTTTAAAGCTTTTCAAGAGTCGTTATTGAACGTCTTAACGTCGTTTCAAGTCTCAAGTTGAGTTAAGAGTTTCAAGTCAAGTCAAAAGTAAAGAGTTTAAGTAAAGTAAGGAGTAAAGAGTCGAGT